>NJDC01000132.1:35692-48775 GCA_002245475.1 Calephelis virginiensis
ACAGTATGCCGATAGGAGCAGTAGGTTGTCAGGAAACTCACACAAGAAGCTTAACTTCGATCTTATTTTCGCAACGCTAATACTTTTGGTCTTTACGTGACGTATTTCAGCATCAGGAGATACGTCTGCTTATTAACCTTCAAATATCAATAAAAAATGATGAAACAAATATAATGTGATTTTAGCACTTGTTCCATGCTCGTGACCAGTGACGTGATAATTTGACCGCCTATGTGGTCTAGTGGTTCAGTTGCTGGACTTGACTGTATGAGGTCCCGTGTACGAATCCCGGGTCGGGCAACAAAATGAAAAAATGGATTTTTCTAATTATTTTATTATAAAAATGTTATTCGGGCGATAGGCTTGCCACCTATCACATTGTGGGACTTAGTATCTTCGGCTAGTCGTGGGTGCCCTGGTTGTGCCTGTGCCTATCTCTTCGGGGATGTGGGCGTGAAGATACTTTTAAAGAGCTAAATAAGGAAAAAAATTTTTTAAATAGGTGATTTTTTCTCAAGAAATAAAGAAAAGAAATAAACTGAAAGTCATAGCCATTTCAAATGTTAAATTACATCAGCAAGGATACACTCGTTTCTAAAGAAAAAGTAGGTTAAATTATGTTCGACTCCTTCATTTTTGTGAATGTCAATAGACTTCTCTGTCATTTCTAAATCGATTTTATTTTTTTTTATTTCAAAGAGCGTTATTTTTTGCCAAGGACGGGAAATGGAGGAAAATACTCTAGTTTTACCTCCTTAAAAGATATCATTATTGAATTCGAAGTCGGATTTTTGCAGCTTAAAGTTGGAAACATACTATCGGACGCGGCTGATAGCCGCGGCGTCTTACCGGGTATCTACTTAATGACAGTACACTGAGCCTTGCAAACTATCGGACGTGAGTCGCGGACGTGACCTTTTCGGACGTCCGAAAGATATCTGGCGCGCTGGATGTTCATGTCAACGTAAAACGTACGCGGACGGTATGTACCCACTTATCAGCCACGTCCGTAAGCCGCGCTAATAATATCTTTCCACCTTTATTGCGTTTAAATTACTTTTCAAGGAACGTATACCTCTTAACACACTATAGACAAGATGGCTAAGACAGAAAGAGTAAATAAAGATGGTATACCACAACACATCCGTAACGTCCGTAAGCCGCGCTAATAATATATTTCCAGCTTTATGGCGCTTAAATTAATTATCAAGAAATGTGTACCTCTTAACACACTATAAACAGGATAGCTAAGATAGAAATAGTACGTACGTATACCATAAAACACAGGTAAAGCAACAGGTATAGTAAATATATCATCATAGCCCTAAACAAACAGTTAACACACTATAGACAAGATGGCTAAGACAGAAAGAGTAAATAAATATGGTATACCACAAAACATCCGTAACGTCCGTAAGCCGCGCTAACAATATCTTTCCAGCTTTATGGCGCTTAAATTAATTATCAAGAAATGTGTACCTCTTAACACAATATAAACGGGATAGCTAAGATAGAAATAGTACGTACGTATACTATAAAATACAGGTAAAGCGATAGGTATAGTAAGTATATCATCATAGCCCTAAACAAACAGCAATCGCCAGCCCTATTTCCAGGGCAATATTCACGGGCATGCATTATTCAGTTTCATTACTCCAGAGCCACTTCAGCTATAAATCGAACGCTAGCCTTTATTCATTCTCCTTATTTTCCTCTTTCCTTTATTTTCCCTTGTTTTATTTTACGCAAATAGTGACAAAATGTCATAAGCGAGAGAAATGACGTTTTATTTGATTTGGCCCAGATATTGAGTTTATTTGGAAGGGAAACAGCTTCTTTATTACATTTCAAGAGTAACCCCTCTTGTTGAAAATATTTTATAATATGTATGATTTTATATTATGACTGAATAGTGGATTGAAAGCTGGCTTTGGATTAAAATCATTGATTAACGATCTGGAGAAAAATAAGAGATGGACATTTTTAACCGAGACATAAAAGGACAAGATTCTCAATGGTATGTATTTTTTTTTGTATGTTAAGCGATCACTTGGCCAATAACAAACCGATTCACTGACGCGTTCCCGTATCGTAAAGAAGAGATTAATAAACCTTTTTAAAGATCACATGTCATATTTTATGGGTAAAACAATTTCAAGAAATGTGTTGTTACGAAAAGAAAGATAACTACGTTTTTGTAGGACTTCTGTTACCATAATGTTTCTGCTGCATCCACGTCTATATACACTTTATATAAATGCAGCAGCATATCTGCGGAATTGCTAAATTACATTTTTGAAGTAAAAACTTCTTTAGCGGCGTTGCGCACTTTTTTGGAAAGGGTCAAAACTTCTAAACTCGCGTCAGGACACGTGACCTGATCTAAAATTCGTAAGACGGCGCAGGGCGCTTGCGCAAATGTTCGTGATGTCATGTTTGTGTACGATAGCGCAATATGTGAATATTGTATTCTACCACATAAATGATAGTACTTTCATACCGATGATCAAAGCAATTTGTGCAAAATAATTTCCTAACCTTTCCAAAATATTAAGAATACACAACGTCAATATTCAAGTTTTCACTTTTGCCGACACTCCCGGAGTGCAACCCGTCGTTTTCATTTTCTGCATCTTAATATTTAAGTCTAAAGCTTTTGTTTTCTTTTAACTCAATTTTTCAGCTTTTAAATATATTTCTATGGCCTTACAACTTAAATATACCCAAAATAAAATTGAACTTATCGTTCAATTTGCGGCCTTTTCTTCTCTTTTCTATCACATGGGTTTGAGACTATGAATAAAGGTATCAGAAAGTTAAATATTTGTGAGAAAAAAATAACACATCTAAATAGCACAATGCTACCAATTTTATTTTTACAAACAAAATTAATTTCTCCCCCATATCCCCGCAGAGGTAGGCAGGGGCACAACCAAGACACCCGCGACTAGCCAGACTTTAAGTCCCACAATGTGATAGGTGGCAATCCTATCGCCAACTGGGCGAATATCAAAGCCTGGGCAATCTTATTTTTATTAGAAAAAAAACACATTTTCTTTATTTTGTTATCCAACCTGGCAAGCAATAGAATAGCGATCGAATGGAATTTTATAAAAAGAAGTAATTAAGTATCTTTACGCCCATATCCCCGAAGAGGTAGGCAGAAGATCTACCAGGGCATCCATGACTAGCCGAAGACACGAAGTCCCACAATGTGATAGGTGGCAAGCCTTTCGCCAACCGGCCACTTATCCAATCACGAGCAACATTTTTTTATTATAAAATTGAAAATACCACTTTTTTTTGTTGCCGGACCCGGGATTCGAACCCGGGACCTCATGCAGTCAAATCCAACTCTTGGACCGCTATATATTTTATTATCTAAGTTAAAAAAGAATGAGTTAGTTAAACTCATATTGACTAATTTCTTAAAAGCACACATCAATATCATTAATTTTCACAAATCACTTAAAAGCATGTCGAACTAGAAGAAATTTAAATAAGTTACCTAAAAGCAGACGTTACTAGAAGTAATTTTCCCATGTTACATAAGAGTCATACATTTCTTTTTAAGAGTAAAAAAGTATGTTTTTAAAGCGAAATAATTAAAGTCAGCAGACTGAAACCTTTTGGGATTTCAATACCATGCAGATACGAACTCAGTAACTTTTTTAAGTAATTAAATGTTTGTGAGGAAAGTTGGAGTTACATAAAAAGTTTATTTTGAATATTTTCATATCTTTTAATATTTCTGTTACGATTTCTTTTGATGTTTTTTGTACTTGGAAAATGTATTTTTATACGTGCAAGTCTATATGTATATGATAATGCAGTATCATCATCATCTCAGACATAGGACGTCCATTGCTGTACATAGGCCTCCCCATAGATTTTTAAGACGACCGATCGGGTGCAATCTGCACTCAGAGACTCCGTGCAGCACCGTGTAAATGACAGCGTACCGAAAAATGAAACTAGGGTTTCTGTACTTGATAGACATGCATATCTACTTGGAACTTCATGTCGGAAGTTTCATGATTTTTTCAATTTTTTTTATTGATTTCACTATTATTTCATTAATACTTTCTAACGCAACTCGATTTTCGTTAAAAATCTAATAAATAACACATTTTTAATAAAACAGTAATGTAATAAAACAGGGTATTAGGTCGGCACCCACAGCTCGCAACGCGCGCGCTACTTTGTTCGCTATACATTGCGGGCTGAAAAACTGCTAAATATTTAATCACTTGTATACGACAAAAACTTTTAATGGAATTTTGAAGTTTGACATATATCTAAACTACCACAGAAGTTTTCATTACGGTGTCAAATACAACCTGAATAATTTGGGTATCCCAACACCATCGTGCTTTACTCTTTTAAGAATAGACAATCTGCCTCTTTGCAACGCAGTTCAAAAGAAGCGAGCATAAGTTTAAATGAATCTTTACTAATCACCTCTGTGGTCTAGCGGTCCAAATGTTGGACTTGACTTCATGAGGTGACAGGTTCTATTCCCGGGTCGGGCAACGAAAAAAATGTGATTTTTTCCAATTTTGAAATAAAAAAATATTTCTCGGGATTGGCTTGCCACCTATCACGTTATGGGACTTAGTGTCTTCGGTTAGCCGCGGATACCCAGGTTGCGATTCTGCCAACCATGTGGGGATATGGGCGTGAAGATCTTTTTTTACTAGTAAGACCGTTGGTAGTAGACTAATTTCCAGCAACTAGTCTATGTAGGAATTCACCGCTTAACCGGCAGGAAATAGCCGCATGTGACCTGTGAGGTTGGAAATTGGTATCGGATATGTCATTTTAGGTACTCTTGAATACAATACTAAATGAATATAAATCTTGCAAATTTTTATCATTTAGTTAATAATGATAGCATACTCCGCTACTACTATGTCCAAGAGTACCTAAAATGACTTATCCGATTCAAATTTCTAATTTGCATGAAGTCGAGATTCAAGAGTAACCCTACCTTGAATCTTTTCTTTTTACATTGCATTATCCAAACACTTAGCGAAAAAGTAGCAATGAAAGAGAATATTACTACACGCTTTTACAGCTTTGCTTTTCCTCAACAAGCTTTTTTGTTGTTTTAGTGCAACCACTGCAATGTTTTCAGGCCACCATTAATTTTGTGGATACCCAGACTGTTGTTGCGTCTATAAACGCCAATGTGGTAAAAATCAAAGAGGCACTATAGTTTTGGCACCATTAAGAGAAAAGATTGTCGTAGTTTTTTCATAATTATTGAACTTCGTGTGTATAGTGAGTGGAAATAGTCAACTTTGATGACATTTTGTTTTGTTCAGTGAAAGTGTACGAAATCAATAGTCCTGCAGTATTAGTGTATTTCGTTTTCCTCGTTCCCGCCAAATCTCGTTGAATGAGCATGAATAATAAGGCCACTGCTTTGCTCAAAACCCTAACTTGACATTATTTGTTACAAGACACGACAAACAAGACAAGACAAGACAAGTTATGACTGCTTGCTACCAACTTGACTGGTGGCAAATGCTAACGCCGATGCCAAAAACATAAGAAATAAAGAAAAGAAAATATTATATGCACTTATAAATGACAAACGCCGTTCTAGAGTACTAGTCATGAACCTATATTATTACTACTGAAGATTACACTGCTAACAAAGATCTGATCTCATTCCGAAATATTGCTAGCTCACTCTGATGTACTGACCTCTCTTTCATTTTAAGTTTGTTAATAGACATCACAAGACTCTCAGAAAGAAAGGTGAGTGAGTAGAGTCAGCAATATTTTAAAATGATATCATATCTTTGTTAGAAGCGTAGTAATAGAAATAAATATAATAATAATATAATAATAGACCATACAAAAGGCAATTTTGACGAGTCTTCATAATTCTAAAAACTGACACTGGTCATACACTGAAAAGATCCGACAAGAAACTCAGCAGTATTGACATTTTCCTTCATTTGAAACATGTACACAATAATTGATGTAATAATACATTACACTTTATATTCAAAAGAGATTGGCATTACGTCTCATCTACCTTGGCTCCTTTGCAGAATAGAAGGCAGTTGGCCTTCCTGACAGGCAGCTCGTAAAAGGCGAGTATAGGCTTACCGTCACTAAGAACGTGACATCTGACTAGATGGTAGAGTTTTGTAGCAACTCGCCCGGATTGGTACCACTGCTTTGCTTATTCCTTCCACCATAACATCTGCGCTTGTCGTTGACGTATTGCAGTTTGGAGAGTAAGGTAGCCAGTAAACGTACTTTTGCTTGAGGCCTTAAATCCCGGCTTCAGATTGGCATCACTATTACCACCCATATGGTGTGCCTTTTATTCTTAGTGAACACTACCAATTTTTACAATTTCGTTCAATTGTTCCTGCACTTCATCGTCGACTAGAAGTAAACCCTTTACATCTACGCCATTTTCTGGCTACGTCTTTTTTAAAAATCATTACTTTGGTTTTATTCTCAGACAAATGTAAGCTTCTTTTATGATTAAATATGTACACGGGTTGGCGTTAGGTTTATTAGGTTGGCCGACAACTGATTTACGAGAATATACTTACGCTGATATACTAAAGTTAGTCTAGACTCACGAACAGAAAACTGTTTTTCCTGCAATTGCAAAAGGGGTTTGTTTTAAATGTATTTAGTAAAGTGAAAACTTCTTTAGAAGCGATATGCACTTTTTGCAATGGGTAAATACGAAACTCGCGTGACCTGGGTACTGGTAATGGGAACATCAGGACTAGTAGGCCAAGAGCTCACAATTTGAGGGTAGTTAGTAAATAATTCATAAAAATCAAAACAAAGCCGTAACGCCTGATCTTGTCGTACAACCACATCGTAAATCTCATCATAATAATAAACTATAGAGTGGCTACGTAATTACTCACTACACTGTTTACAAACATAACCACAATCACGCACAAACAACTATAGCGTACACCCATTTGTTACTAAGCAAACCATCAAACATTGGAGTAAGCCTGCTACTATGACAACACTACGTAAACACGTTACGTTCTTCGTGCTTACGCAAACGCCAAACCTCCGAAGGGGGAAGGGGGCTCCACCACGCCCCTCCTGCGTGAGTGCTGACCGAATAATGCACCCCCCGGACGACCCACATCCTGGGCCCCAAGATCTCAATTGAATTAACAATTGCGACCTAGAAGTGTCTCTTTGTCAACCTATGACAGGGAAAGACTATTACCAGTGGCGACCTTCGTACTAGACAGTGGTCCAAACACTGAGAGACGTGCCCAAAGCATGTCTGTCGCAATATGGCGGCAGTAGAGTTTATTTACACGTGGCCGCGGTGAACAAACCAATAAGAAACGAGTTACTTGCTAATGCGCCACCTGTTGTGCTATTGAGACAACTTTATCCATGACTTCAAGACAACGGACCAATAAAAAACAAGCTACGAGAATTCCGATGCACCTGTGGCGCCAAATGTACTAATGACCACAATATCACAACTGTATTTTGTTCATGACTATTTGACGTTACAAGCGGATGCGCCACACGTTGCACCGACGACACTCATGACCACAGATATTAGAAAAAGGGTATACTAGCTCATGACCTTACAACATATAGTATTTAACCACATGAATTATAGTACTTTTATGCTGATAATTAAAGCAATTCGTGCAAAATTATTCCTGAATTGTTCAGTTGACTGATGATATTGATTTTATTTTAAGATGAATTGATGCTGAATTGCTAATTCTAATGATGTATTAACTATGTAGGTACATACGATTTACTTGGTGAATAGCTCTTAAACGCGTTTCGATCACTAAATACAATTTTTAATAGTCACACCAATTGGTATAAAATATATACCGGATTATCCTAATGAAGTGTGTTAAAAAACAACCTGTGTGTGTTTGTAACCTAGCGGACCGGTTTTAGACATGACCTCATTAGGTTTCAAGTTCACAGATCGAACCACCAAAAGAAAATGTTTTTCTCAATTTTTAACTAAAAACGTTGCCTTGATTGGATATGGTTGGCGATAGCCTTGCCACCTATAATATTAGGTATGGAACGTAGCGTCTTTGGCTAGTCGTAGATACCCTCTTTGTACCTCTGCCTACATCTTCAAGGATATGGATGTAAAAATACTTAAAAAAAACAATTGCCATTTTTAAAGTTTTTTTACTTTAATCCTGTGAAAGACCTAAATAAACTTAAACGCAGGTGAAGTGACGAAGTTAGATGTTACGTTTCATTTTTTAGATGCCAGTTCATCGCTTATTCAAACAAACTCCCATCGAAATTTGTGACTAACAACTACAGAGATACTAAAATATTCGATTTTTATAGATGTAGTTTGTTTTTCGAATTCATTCATGGTCAAATTTGTTTGACCAACTTGTTTTACGTCACGTTTTCATCAAACAACAGCTGTGACAATGAATTAGAAATTAAACTTTGTTGATCTTTGGAGACATGTATTGAGAGCATTATAAATAACATTCATTGGTTGAAAGCGTTTCACACACGCTACGTTAGGGTAGACGCCTAAAGGTCATGGCACACTCTTCCGGCAACGCACACAACAGTACAGCATCAGCACGGCATCGCCTCGAATTTAGGGTACGGCTAGTCGCCAGCGTGCTATATTTGCATAATCAGCGAGATGCAAAATCGCAAGCCGAAACTCAAATGTCTGTATATCCGGGTCCGGGTGTTTATTAAATTTATTCTATTATTTTATTTTATTCTATAACTTATATTTAAGTATTTATATCTACTAGTGGTCGCCCATGGGTCGAAATTCGACCATAATAAATTTTAATATCTTGTTGATATTCTAATTCTTCATTTTACAAGACCAACTACTTTGTTTCCAAACTTTTTAGTGCGCCATCTGTAATCTTTCATCGTTATCATCAATATATTTGTTTGTGTGTGTCGAACGCATAGTAGTGTGGGTAATTATTGTGGTGGTGGTGGGTGGATTTATTGTACTTTGTAAGCATTATTATTGAAAAATATTAGCGTTTTGTACTTCTACACATAAACTATAAGGGTGTCAAATTTTATGCTTCTGCATCCGCACAATTTTCGTAAAAAGGGGTCCAAAGTTTGTTTTTGAATTGTTGCCAAACACACACAATACAAGCATAAAATTTGCTTACTTTGGGGTCAGAACATTTTGGAAAAATACACATTTATTATGTAGAAATCCATCTATGATTTGTAAACAAATATTCGTTTCCTAACAGCTTTTAGCCACTGGGCGTCCAGTCAAAATTGGTTAAGCGATTTCTTAGATTAGACGAAACAAACTAAAACGTATTAGGTTTTCTAAAATATACAAATAAAACTACTATTTAATACTCAAACACTTATTTATATTTCACATTAAAAAGACGACATTTATATTAACAACAAAATATTACACCGATTATGCAACTTTGTCGAGTAAAAGCCGCTTTGAGCAATTCATACAAAACGCTCGTTAAATTTACAATTACAAAGTTCCACTTTGATACAACAACACTTGGCAGAGACTTGGCACTGTTCTTATTTCTATTAGAATCAGTCTTTTTAAAGATATTTTTTACATCTCCACGTCGGATGTGTCCTAGCAGTGGGATAAAGTTATAGTGATATATTTCTGAAACCTTTTATATGGCCTAAGTTAAGACAAGATGATCTTAGGCCAAATTTAACGATACTTTATATAAATAATACAGTAAAATATTTAATTCTAATTAAATTTTTATTCTCGAAACAAACTATAATATCTGATTACATTATCAGGTTTTGATTCTGGGCCAAGACCTAGTACAGAATTTAAATGTCTTATCACTTAGTGTCAGTATTTAAATGTCTTATTATCTTAAAGAATGCTGTAAAAAGTCATAATTTATAAATTAACATATTTAAAGGTTGTTGCAAAAAGTTTACAAATTATAAATAATTAAATACGCATCTAATGCCGTTTCAAATGAGCTCGCCGTTATTTTAATTCAATATGTAAGCAAATAAACAACTCAGTTTGAAACAGTTTGAAAAATATTATTAAATACTTTACTTCAGTACTATTTAATAGTGGCGTGTACAAGGTCTTAGCCTAGCCTCTAAACAATTTCTAAGCATGTTATTCTTTTGAGCAGACTAGGCTCAATAAATAAATGCAGACTTGATATATATATTTATAATTACTAATAAATAAGATTATTTTTTTAATTTTAGATAAACATAATGAAATATTTTTACACTAATATAAAAATTACAAATCTTCAACTACACCTATTTAATTACCATCGTCTAAACTGATATGATTTAAAAGATTTAATTCTGTAATTTGCTAAAACAGTAATTCCTAATTAGTTTTATTACCACTTAAAGTTCGTTTTTCGTATCGCGCAACTGAATATGAGTTTCTTTTTATATCTTTTTGCATTTTCTTTTTAAAATACTGTGGGTAACATGTTAAAGCGACATACGAATATATTTCAGTTATTAATCATTTCAATTATGAAACATGAAGCATTTTTTAATTTATTCAAGAAAAATGTTTTTAGTCCAAGTAACCATAGGATTTTTTTTTAATTTGAGCATACCACTAATTGGGAACCACTGTCCTAAAGCCTTAGCTATAAAAGATTTTTCAATTTTACAATCTTCTACATGAACAGGTACTGATGTTTAAAATTCGACATTTTTATAGTGTATTCACGGAGCATTATTGTACCGTGACCGCTGCGGTTGCGAAATATTTGTTTTTCAAAATTAACGACGATATAACGACTATAAGACACATTACTGAATATGTCGCGGTCAAAACTATAAGCAATTGCAATGTCTGACGCAAAACACGTATGTCGCAGGCACTTTCGTCTGCTTAAATTTACTTCAATTTTTCATACACATGTTATTTATAGAGGACCCGGTGAAATTGTCCATAATGTACCGCTTTAATTAGGTGACATTCGTAATATTATATCTGTACATTCTACTGAGATCATTTGCTTTTTACAATTCTCCTGGAACCAATTGAAAAATATAGACAAAATGTCAACGAACACGGTCTAGGTGTTTAGAAGAAATTAGATAACAAAACATACGTAGACAATTAGGTAAAGAATATACACAAATATCAAAATAAATAAAGGAGGTGAAAACGCAGCGTTTCTAGTCAATAAATGCTCAATGGTGTCTCATGTTTCAAATATCTCAGGTCCTAAATCAAATGACTAGCCACGAGTCTTTTTTGGGGTTGCTAAAAATAAGTTTTAAAAGTCCCCATTTACTTTGATTTTGAAGTATACAAGTTTTTGCAACACCGATTTCTATATTCTAGGTGTGGCAATCAAAAGATTAGGAACCTAAAATGGTTTCAAGTATTTTAAGTATAAGATGAAAATACGTATTTTGTATCTTGTATCTGTATTTCAAATACTTGCATCTTAGATAAGTCACATCAATCGATATCAATTTCATGTAATTAAGAAACTGCAATCGGTTTGTGTCATTTTATTCTCTTGAACACAATACTAGTAAATTGTTATCTAACATTTAGGTAATAATAAATATCCGATTCCAATTTCCAACTTTCATGAAAACAAGATTCAAGAGTAACCCTTCTGATTACAGATCTATAATAGCACAATCTCTCAGATAGGTTTACCATCTTGTTTCAGACTACATTTTGATAACAAATATTTCTATTCATCAAGGTCTCACATAAAAAAAACTCACCCATGTGATATATCTAAATTCTAAAACACTGTAAAACCACAAAAGATGTATAAAAAGATTAAAGTGCTTAGTGAATGCTTATATTAAGACTTGAATTTGTAGGATCTCCAAAATTTGGCAGTAGATTTATTAATTTAGTTGCTGTAGTTATTAACAGTAATAAAACATTTGAACGTTAGAGAATAGTCGATTTAAAACAATATGGCCAAGTTATATCAAAACAATGTCACAGCATAAAATAGTTTTAACAATATGAAGCAACTAATAATGATATTCTGTATAAAGTTTGTAGTCTATGGCGTAACTGTCGGTTTTTATCTGTGATGCGGCGTGCGACAGTGGCCTGGAACATAATTATGATTTATTAACACAAGTTATACCCGGCCAGTGAACACGATGCTTTTTGCGAGTGCTTTTAGTGTAATTACAAATAGATAACATTAACTAAAGAGGGTTTTGTACTTGTTTTGATGGTTATAAAGGTTTTTATTGTTTTGATGTTTTACTACAATACTTAGCTAAAGAAATGGACTCATTTTTCACTAGTTATTATCAGAAGAGTAGGTAATGAAAAATTTTATGTACAAAATGAAATACTTTATATTAAATGTGTAGCTTTATATAAAGTTACTTAAGCTATGTTTGAGTTTTAAGGCAGGTAATAGCTATCTTTTGATATAGATCTACGTTTTAAAGTGAAAAAATACTCATACTATACAGTACTCAAACTTGTAGTTTAAGTTTTAGCCCTTGTTGAAGAAGAAGTTAAAGCCCTGTCATAGGCGAAACCTATTAGCTATTATAAAATATTAAATTAAAAGTGATACGTAAAACAGTACAGATGTTTCTTCATTTAAAAATATGAATATTTGGAAGTTTTACCAAGCGCTGACCATGGAAATATATTGAAAAAATACCTCGTTTTTAGGTAGCATGTTAAAAGTCAAAAATTATCGAAAAGAGTATAGAAGTAACACATAGCTACAATTTGTTTAACGTTTTTTTTTGCTATAACTTAAAATCGAAATGATGTTAATGAATAAACAAATGTAAAGCAGATTAAATATAAAATTGAAACATTCTGTGTCACAACCAAGTTGCTAATCTGATCAGTCTATGCTACTGATATAAACGACATCAGTGTTTTGACCCAAATTCGTGTCGTATCGACTATGGCAAGTTGCCAGAGAGATAACGTATAAACTAAAATGTTGGCTTATGCCTCTGTAATTAAATTTATTTATTTATTTAACACTTTATTGCACACAAAAATTAAAATACACAAAATACACGAGAAGTTAAAAATGCACAAAAGGCGAGCTTATCTCTAACTAAAGAAAT
>NJDC01000132.1:49452-78119 GCA_002245475.1 Calephelis virginiensis
TTAATATGACTTCACAGGGATGTGAGTGTTTAAAGTCGATTAAAATGGACTTAACTGCTTCGTTGGTCGAGTGACTAGTGTACACGCCTAACTCCACCAACCAACCACGAGGCTCAGGTTCGATTCCCGACGAGGGTAGACATTTGTGTGACAATGAGTAATTTAAATTTCTGTATTTCCGGGTACATTTTGAATTATCCTGGTATTTATATAGAAGTATTAGTATCGTTGACTAACACTCATAACATGACCATATATGTAGTTTGCTTACTTTGAGGTTAGATTCAATTTGTGTAATTAGTCTAGGGATATTTATTTATTTATTTCCAAAGCAAAAAAAGAGATTCTTAATTCGATTTGTATAGTTATTATATTGATAGTTACTGAAACAGGGACGACTAACTGGAAAGAAGTCAGAATGTTAGTAAGTACATACTAATACAAGTACATGTGTATGATGTCCCCTAGTCGTATGTATTAACATGTCTAAAGTAGACTACCGAATTCAACTTAAAACAAGCGCAAACAAATTCTGAAATAAATGAAAGTCGTAAAAGCAAAGCACCATGTAACACTGCCAAGTTAGTAATCTGATCAGTCTGTGCGACTGATATAAACGACATCAGTGCTCTGACCAAAATGTTGGCGTATCGACGATGGCCAGTTGCCAGAAAGGTAGCGGATAAACTAATACTTTGGCTCATAGATGTAATTAAATTAATCTGACTCCACATGGCTGTATCCTTTAGGTAATTTTAATGGATACCATTATTATGGATAATTTTGAAGGCTTACGTTAATTGTAACCATTTTAAGGATTGCGCACATTATAGGACGAGCCGCTGCGTTAAGCATTAATCAACGCCCACTCGGGCATAGTGTGCGTAGCTTCATACAAAATGTATGAAAGCGATTTATGCGGATTATTGTTTGGCGATCTACCACGATGCGGCTCGTCAAAAGTGTGCACTATCCTTAAATATATAACTTGCGCTGCAAAAACAAAATGCAGTCTCATGTGCACCCTTAAATATTTTTTTATGATATAAGAAGGGAAACAAGCAGACGGATTTCCTGATGGTAAGAAATTTACGCCGCTTAGAGACACCAAAGGTTGTAATGGTGCGTTGCAAACCTGAGGCCGGGATGTTAGGCTTCGAGCAAAATGTTATCGACCTTACCCTCTGAACCGGACCACGTCATGACTTTATGGCGTCAGGAATAGATTAGGCGGTGGCAATAATCCGTAATGGAGGGGAAATATCATTGCATGTACTCATAATATTTGTCGTTGATCAATATATTTTAGATATTAAATTCTTGTAGGTTTTTAAATGTTTGTTTTAAAATCTACATACTTTTTCATAATTTAGGATAATTAAAATTACTATAAAACTGACCATGTCATATAACATTGTAGGTTTGACCGATTTTATAAAAGGTTAAACTTAGTTAAAAGTCGTGATAGTTTATAGATAGTTTTAACATATAACTTGTATAAAAATGATCATTTCCAGATTACTGTATATGGAAATGCTTTGAAATTTATTATTGTACTTACGCCGTGGCATAGCTGATACAGTCGCTTTTGATGTGCTGTCGCTGTCATCAGACTCTGAACGGTTTTGGAAGCTGGTTTCTAAAGGAAAACATATTATTTTAGTTTACTTACGATATGATGATGGTCATACTGCGCACCCATTTTACTAATTTTATGTTATCGTTATCTTCTTCCAGCAAAAGTAGGTAATACAAAATAGAGACAAAACACGTTTAGTGCTATCAGATTAGTTGGTTCGTGACATTTCTACAATTAATGTATTCCTCTGAAACGTTGACCAATCACGTCCAACTTTCCATCTTTTTTCTCTTGTTATTATTGGATAAAAAATAGCATAAACCTTAAATATGTTTAGTTTGTGCAGAATGACCTTTTGGTGGTCATCAGTGTACAAGGGAGGCATGAACAGAACGTTTTTATAACTTTATTTTTATTTAGTGCATTTTTACGAGCACTATTATATGACTTATAATTTTTAGTTAGCATTATGTCTTAAAGCCTCGACTTACTTACCCTTCATATCCAATTTTTATCTTAGCTGCACACTTGCGATGCCATATTTACTAGAAAAAAGAAAAAAAGAAGGGACTACTGGTCCACGTGTCCCATATGTATGTTCACATACATATTTGACCACCTTGTTGGCCGAGTGGCTAGCGTACACGCCTAACTACATCGACCAACCCCGAGGTTCGGGTTAATTCCCGACGGGGGCAGACATTTGTGTGATGAACATTTAGATGGCTGCATTTCCGGGTGTTTATTAAACATATTTTGGTATCTATTCTTAATCCTTGACTAACATATATTGTAGTAGCGGCCCGCCCCGGCTTCACACGGGTATAAAATATACATATATACCTTCCTCTTCAATAACTTTATTTATAAAAAAACCGCATTAAAATCCGTTACGTAGTTTTAGATTTAAGCACACAAAAGGACATAGGGAGAGAGGAAGCGACTTTATTTCATACTATGTAATGATATATATTTACAGCATTTATACTTTAGGGTTAGATTCAATTTGTGTGACTTGTCCAAGGATATTTATTTCTTGATAAACAAATGAGTATTGGCAATATGAATTTTCGAAAAAAGTATGTGAAATATTATATTATGTCATTTTAATTTTAAATCCAACATCGCCATCAACACCAACATTAAAATTACTTATGTTAATGTTGATTGTGTGTGTGTGTTTGTGTGTGTGTGTGTGTGTGTGTGTGTGTGAGTGAGCGCGCGCGTGCCCGCGAGCGTGCGTGCATGCGTGCGTGCGCGTGTGTGTGTGTGTGTGTGTGTGAGATAATAAAAAAAGTATTATTATGTGCTAAAAAATATACCCAATATTTCAAACTAATTTCAATCATATACCACGTATTTCATTTCAGCGTAACAAAATGAAAAAGTTTCCCCGCCTCCCGAACGATCAATCAAGGCTCCTTCACGAGCAGATAAAACGCGAAAATTCTCAGTTTTACGAAAAGCTGAACTAAATGGAAGAACAAAGTCATTAATTTTATTAAATTAGATCAAGATTGATGGTGATAGAGAATTACAAAGGAGGCTAGGGGCCACGAAAGTAGCGTATTACTTAAAAATATTATCTTCTTCACGCCCATATCCCCGAAGAGGTAGGCAGAGGTACAACCAAGGCACCCACGACTAGCCGAAGACACTAAGTCCCACAATGTGATAGGTGGCAAGCCTATCGCCAACCGGGCACACTAAAAATTAAAAATATTAGTAACGTAATTTTGAAATTCGTTACTCATACATGTGGATTGACCAACTAAACTTTAGCCAAGTATTGTTATTGCATAGTTTGGTTAGCAACTACGATGATATTCGTAATATGATAAAAATCTCTAAAGCTAAAACACAAAATTACTAGTATGTATTAGTGGGTTACAACCTACAGCTGGTATATCAATTATTCATATCTCAATAGCATTATTAAACTTACTAAAGGATGAGGCTAACGTTTTTTATGTTTTTTTTTTATATAAGAAGAGGCAAACCAGCTGATGGTCAATTTAGTTGTAAGTTACCCCCGCCGCTCCATCCGAATTCTCTATATATTTTTGAGGAAAAACAACACTCCTTGAAACTTTTTATGACTGATGTAGACTGTAGTAAAAAACGCAATGCTATGACGCAGATCAGAAAGTTTCCGGTTACACAATAAATTTTTTCTTAATAAACACCTCAATCATTGGCAGATAGTTCCTCGAAACACATAGATTGCCCATTATAATTTTAAGTTACGAATCCGCAAAAATATGGCAACAATACAAATTTATTCACATGGACGACAAGATCTTTTCTTGCATTCTTGGTCCAATATTGCCTTTATCTGAGAATTACTATAGATACCAGTAAAGAAGCTATCACTTACATTTACTCTCGTATAATTCAACTTACGTTTCACGATCTCTATTCTCCGTGTATCAATTATTCGGCATCTTCTAGCGTATAATACGGCCAAAGTATGTAAGCAATTCCTTGTAAGTGATAATACCCATTAGCGTATGTTTTGCTTTAGCAAGTTTATCACACGTCAGTTCTTGTTTGTCCACTGTGTTAATTCACATATCCGATGATGTACTGCTTTATGTTTTATTTTGTTTGATGATTTAATTACTGTAATTTTGTTTAACTTTCGAGTTTAATAGTACGCAGCAGAAAAACGCAGTTAATATTCAAATATTTAGTTACTTATTAATTAAAATAAACTTTTTTTATAATTTAAGCATGATTTTATACATAAATTTGACATTCAATTTACTAACTTAGAGGCTGATTGTTGTTGAGAAAAAAAATTGGCTGTATTTACTTGGGTCTTCAATTATCTCTATGACGAATTTCATCAAATTCGTTTTTGCTATTTATTAAAGCCATACTTAAAGTTATCGACGATTTGCCAAGTCCAAAATAAATAGCAGTCAAATATTAAAAGAAAACAGTAAAGTTAGGATTTATCTGGAAGTTGTACGTCACTGCTTGTGACCATAATAGGTACTATACATACTTGTGGCTATAAAACTCACCTTTCATTTTTTTATAATATTGGGAGGAAAATGGCGTACAACTTGCTCGCGGTTTTAGTGGCTCCCAAAACTCCAGACATGGTGATAAAATAAATGGCAGTTTCGAATTTGTAAACTTGATAACTTTGTTGGGTGGCACAATTACTTTGTTGAATAGCATTCAGTTTTTTCTTTTTTATAATGTAAATAATAAAACTTACCTTTCAATACTATGTGAAAGCAACCTAAGTAGCTTTTACACGATATATTTGCTGTAAGTTATTTCAAGAGGCTCCGAAACCAGCGGCGGAAATCAGAATCAGCAAAAACTTTATTCACGTGAACCATACAAGTGATACTTGTGCGCGTCGACATTTTCATATACTACCACCGGATCGGAAATGTTTGGCACCCGACACTATCTGCCTATCTCATAAGGGACTTGGTGTGAAGATAAGTAAGTAATAAATAATAAGTAGGTGTGTGTAAGTGTGTTATTTCTTACATCATTATTTCTCTCTTTTGTATTATATTTCAAATTTAAAATAAAGAAAAAAAAATTTCAAACAGTATTTGGGTATCTAACCTTTTTCTTTCTGTAAAAAATTATGGAAATCTATCTTACCACAAAAAGAAGACTAAAATTAATACATAAAATGTCTAGTTGTAAAATATCCTCATCACCCGTTGCTAGGATAATTTAATAATATAGATTGCTGAATTGTTCAGTCAAAATTAGAATGAGAATGAGAAAAAAGTTTCTTTCACGTTAACCTTACAAAAGGACGCATCTATATACTACTACTAAAATCTACCTCCGCATCAAAAGGCACACACTGAGATTCAGCAAGAAACTCAGCGGGCTTGTCTGTTTTCCTCAAAACAGAACAACGGGTGGAAGAGTTTTAACATGGTTAATAAAAAAATGTAATCATTCGCAAAAAAATACAAGAAAGTAAAGGTTGTTACAATTAACAAGATATATAAAAGAAAACGTTTTTATATTATGATCAATCGCTACTACATAATATTATAAGTACTCTACTGTATATGTTTCATTTTAGCATCAAAACAATTGTAACGATTTTAGTGAAAGCGTACAAATCGATTGAAGAAGCACATAAGTCTACTTTTTATCTTAACTTTTAAATACGGGAGAACTAACGAATTTTAATAAATACACGAATCCAGGGAAAACTTCTCTTCTGGGTCAGTTCCACAATAAACTAAACGTCCCGGCCACAGGACAGCGACGCACCTGTAACATCTATGGTGTCTATAGACCACATTAGTCTCTTACCATTAGAAAATAATAGTTCTTAATTGTTCGCTTTCGAATCACATAAAAAAAACTGCTAGTAATTAATAAACTATCATACATTTAATATGTTGCTGAATATTACATGTAAATAATTTTCATCTATGTTACATTTAGTGTTTGGTATCGGTGGTTTTGTGGTTATTTGAGTATTCATTAAAATACCATCCAGTGTGGTTGTAGTGAATGTTCGAAATTCGGATAGTTCGCTCCATGACTGGATTTCGTGTTGAATCGAAGCAATAAATTTTGGAACACCGGCAGCTCCATATTTCAAAGGCATTGTCATCTCTTTTGTCATTGCTGACTAAGAACCAGAGATATCTTTTATCTAGATGTGTTCGTTTTAGTTAGTAAATTAATTGTAGTAAATTTATTAGTACATTATTTTAAATGATAAAGTAAATAAAACGATGATTACAATTCAAGTGTTACGGAACCAATATGTTTTATTTGTCGATACGCACAATTTATTTAAGCGGTATCACACTTATTAAAATATACTTACTTTTTAAAGTATATTGTGGAAAACTACAAGAGTTCCTGTGTTTTCTTATACAATGGAATTCCACCAAGTTCCGACGATGAAATATATAAGCAGTGCTATTAAGTATTCGCGGTGATCAACAGAAATATTGTAGATAAAAACATTTATGTGTTTGTAACAATATACATAATAAATACATATAAATAAATAAGGTAGATAATAACTATAGGTACAAACTCTAAAAATAGAGTTATTGCAAGAAAGTTAGTAAATTTTGGTTGAATTTTGTATATTTTTTTGCAGAAGTAGTTTTTTGCAGAATAGAAGTGAACTGAGAAAGAAATAAGTGTATCAAGATTCATATGTTTTTTGTTGCCGCCAAATCTCACTCGATAAGCTTAGGTTAGATTAGGTTAGCTTTACCTAACCTAACACGACTGATTATGACAACTTATGACCGAATTCGACTAACCCTGGTTTTGGTAATAATTATGACTAATAATTGGGAATAATCAATGAAACTTGACTAATGGCGAATGCTCATATCCCACACATCGCAAAAAAATAAAACATTTTTTAATGAATAATGCTTTTGTTTGCAAGGCAAATCTATGTAAAAGCAAGAAACCTAATATAATAGACAAAGGATTGCGAAGACAAGTCAATGATAAGGGGACTGTAATAAAAATATTAAATTTCAAGTGAAAATAGTCTTTATTTTCCTAAAATTTTCTGCTAAAGCTCAATTAAATTACTTTATACTAGTAATTTGACCGAGAACTCGTTTTCGTGTATCATATTATATAAGATATCGATTTTTTGTCTCATCTAGATGATTTATTTCCGAGAAGTTACAATGTATTCGAAAATTGCATGGTACGCATTCATTGTCCTCTTGCATTTATCCGCAATCTCGGAAATGGAATCGCTGAGAATTTAATACCCATTGGAATATTCTTACTCATCCATTAGTAGTTTGAACATAAATTGTGGTTATATATTACTAGCGGCCTGCCCTGGCTTCGCACGATCATGAAATAAACATACAAACCTTACTTTTCAATCAAATTATCTATTAAAAAAAACCGCATCAAAATTCGTTGCGTAGTTTTAATGATTTAAGCCTAGAAAGGGACATAGGAAGGGACTTTGTTTTATACTATGTAGTGATGTCACAAGTTTAGGGAAAAAGGAACGAAGAAAGTATGACAGCGTAGCAAAGAACTGACTTTATTGTTTAAAAAAACCGACGTTTCCAGTTTGCTATAGTCTTTTCCAAATGCTAAAAGAAAAATGGTCGTTGACATTTGAGTGCAAAAAAGGGCTAATCAACATATATTCTTGAAACAGTTAAAAAATGAGTAGTAATTTTTTTGTACATTTAAGGCTTTACTTGCTTTAGATATGCAAATTTCTATAAATCTCCTTCTGTATTTTCACACATTTCATTTTATTGCATAAGCGAAAAAATATTCACTTATTAGTCACGAAAACCTCGATATTTTTTTTAACTTCTAAACATAAAATTAGACTGATAAATAGTTTACATACAGAGAAAAATGAGCTAAAACCAAAAACTTGTCGAGGCTTTCACTCTGTGTCAAAACTCATATCATCGTAAAAACAGGTTTTACATTTCTGGATGAACTCGACGCTCACCCCACCTTTGACTACGAACTTCGTTTACTGCGTAAATTATAACAATATAGTAATATTTGTATTAAAAATGACGATTTTAGCTTAGTTCGGCATTAGGGTTAGTGGTGGTTTTTAACTGTGATTTTGGGATAGACTATGTAATTGATAAAATAAACTGCACGTAAAATATCAGATATTTCAGTATTGTATTGTTGTTGTGTATTTAATAATATTGTATACAGGTATATTATTGTCACGTTAAACTTACCTGTGTCGAATCTAGGTCTTCCTGGCAGTCTGCTGGGTAGGTCCTGGTTTTCCACGTGGTCGAATGTTCTAAATCCCAGCGCGAACTCCGCGTATGGACTTATTTCAAACATTTCTATATAAGAGAACAGAGAAAAAAAAGAATCAGCGTTATTTTCAGCTTTTTCGTAAACGGCGTAATTGATTCATGAATTAAACAATTACATTAACATTGCGTGTTTATTCAGTGAAAAATCACATAGGAAAATTATAATTTAATTATGTTTGTTATAAGAACAAAATATCCCTTCTGTGAACTAGAGGTTCGGTGTTGGACTTGACTTTTTGAGGTTCCGGGTTCAAAACCTGATTCTCCTGCCTGAGTCATTAGACGCTATTTTTTTATAAAAGCAAATAAGTTTTTCTTTTCAATTTTCTTGGAAAATGTCTTCGGCTAGTTGTAGGTGTCCTGAATGTATGGTGCCCCTTCGATGATATGAGCGTGAAGATATTTTTGTAATATTAAAAAAAAAACTAAATGTGAAGTAAAATGAACAATTTTTTTATAGACTAATTTTTAAAGTAATAGTATAACTATTCGATTTTTAATACAGATTTACATACTATGTTACTGTTACATATAACATAATATGTTACTGCGATTACTTATAGATCCCGTGCGAGACATAATTTCAAAATGTGGATCAAATAGGGGACAAACAATAGACGAATGTCTACTTGTAATGGCACGCAAATTTTCACAAACAACATAAAATGGTGCAAAAATCTTTAGATATATTGTAGCAAGAATTTTTGAAAGGTGTATTAAAGAAGTTGGAAATTGTTAAATAAACTACCACACGTGTATTTAATTTCGTATAAAAGGAAAAGTATGGGGAAAACTATACATTTCGTCCAAAAGTTGTCATAACATATATTTGAACGACCAAATATGAGAGGCATGGAATACATTTACAAAGAATCGCTATAATACACTCACTTTATGTGTCGTATGTGACTCGGGGTTTCAAAGAATAAAAAATGTACAAGAGTGTTAAATAGAATAGAGTGTTTTTTCCGTGTTGGTCCGGGCTCCTTTGCAAAATAGACCATCTGCCTTCCATGCCAGGCAGCTCATAAAAGGCGAGCATAGGCTTACCGTCACTAACACCGTGACATCTGAGTAGGTAATAGAGTTTTGCAGCGACTCACCCGGATTGGTACCTTCGCCTTACCTATTCCAGCCGCCATAACGTCATGACGTGTTCCGGTTCGGAGGGTAAGGTAACCGGTAAACTTACTTTTGCTCGAGGCCTAACATCCCGACCTCATGTTGGCAACGCACCATTACCACCTTTGGTCTCTCTAGGCGGCGTTAATTTCTTACCATCAGGAAATCCGTCTGCTTGTTTATCATGAAAAATAGTAAAAACATTTATTTGCAAATATATAGCAATTTCCTAGTTTATTTTTTACTAGGGGGTTGGTTAGTCGACAAATGAACACGTAGTCGTTTATCCTGACTTGGTAATTGTGCCGCAAGTTATATTTATGGTGTATTGCAATAGATATCTCTTACCGCCACGACTTTTAGAGACTGTTTATTTGATGTCTTAAATCTGCAGTAAAACTGCAAAAAAAAACCACTCCAATTATTTCATTACAGCGTTGCAACTTGATTATTCCTTCTTTAAATTGTAGCTAATGATTCGGAGACGGCCCCCATTGAAGTGGGTTTTGAATCATAATAATAAATAAATTTTATACATTATTAAGTAAAACTCGAAAACGACTAGTTAGATCTCGATAAAATTTATGTGGGACTTCGGAATCATGACCTACCTGGCCATAAAATAACCATTAAAATCAGTTCGTTACTGGGCAAGCAATACAAAAAAAATACCTATCTATCTTAAATTCTATCTTAAGTAATTTTATTTTAGTCTCATAATTCCTATTTTATCTAAAAGAAAGTAAAGAGGAGATCAAAGAAGGAAGATACTATAATCTGCCAAGTAGTTTGTGATGATTGAAGAGTGAAGAGTCTTCGATCATTTTACTTATTGCATGCTTCATATACTAAAAATCATGCAGTTTTTTCATAAAAAAATTATCCTTTAAAATGTAGCTTTAATTGGCACTTTTTTCCATTTATCCTAAAACACTACATTCTAAATTTAAAATATTACAATACTATAAGCCAGTTGCTTAGAAATAATTATTATTCGTCTATTACCCATATGCGTTCAAATCTGATCCTTACCAAGTCAGTAAAAGACTAACAATACGCTAATAGTATTTAGAATAAAAATAGTGACACGACGATACAAATGGTTGTCAACTTGGTTTCAGACTCAAATTGTTCTAATCCATCTTTTTTTAATAAACTGAAATTAAAACGATAAGTGGCCTGATTTTTGCCCGATGTTGCTAGCATGCCAGTCGGCTGCCGTGAGGCGACTGGCATGCTAGCCCGCAATGGGAGGGTATCTAGTCTGTCTGGAAGGATCACCAGCTGGACATCCCAATTTTGCGGACTTAATGGCGGCGCTAGTTCCAATTATTCCTTTTTTTTACGTATGGTTTGAGTATGAAAAGCTACAGTTCATAAGAAATATATGTATCTTCAAGCCCATATCCCTGAAGATGCAGGCAGAGGCTGAACCAGGCCACCCTAACTAGATAGCTCTCAATGTGATAGGTGATAGGTTGTTTTCATTACAAAATAGAAAGTTTACATTAAATGTTTTTTGTTGCCTAACCCGAGGGTCGAACCCGGCACCTCAATCAGACAATAACCGCTACACCACAGAGACAATCTTTTAAAGAGAAATAAACTATCTATCATATTTATAGGATCCCAGAACCAACATGTAAAACCCTACTTATTATAATGTAGGTACGTATAAAATCTTTCATTGTACACAGAAAATACAAAACTATTGCTCAATACAACAATGTAACCGTTTTAGTACTATTCGTTGAATGTTCGGGAAATGGAATCTTTTAGTGTATAAAAGCCTTAATAAAATTATATAACCCTCTTTAAAAAGTAACTTTCTTTGCTTTTAGTTAGAGGTTCAAACGCTTTTATAAAGCTATTTGTTCCCCGCGATTTTGTTGCTTCGTGTTTTTTTATGTCCTAAAAGATAAAACATGGCAATTTCTAATCTGTGAAAATACTAGTTTTTGGACAAATGCATCACGTCTCTTTTCATATCAGGCCAGCGAACAGCTCTCCTAGTGGTAAGAGAGAACTTTGGCCTATAGATACCATAACGTTACAGGTGCGTCGCTGTCCTATGTCCGGAATGTGAGGCCCATTGTGCAAGTCTACGTTACCCTCCGTGCCGGAATATGACAGTCATTATGGCAGCAGGAATAGGTAAAGCTGTGGTTCCCTAACCGGGCAAGTTGTTGCTCTGAGCTCTACCACCAGGGGTCTTGCTGGTGATGACCTATAATTTAACTAACGAGCTGCCTGGCAAAGATGCAGATGGTCAATTCTACTCAGTAGACCTTCCTGACCAACGCAGAGAAATTAACTGTACCTTAATGTTAAAGTGATTTCCACGGGCCAATACAAGTAAGTTTTTAAGATAATATTTATAAATATCGGCAATTTAATTTTTTTAAACAAATAACATGCCCACTTGGCAGCTTTTAAAGCTAACAACATTGCAACACTTAAGACCACTAAATAAGTGACTTTCGACTTTTATTTATAAGTTTCATTATTTATTTATAGGAAAACTAACGGATTTCCTGAAAGTAAAATATTCACGGTGCCTATACCAGAAAAGTGGTAATGGAGCGTTGTCAACCAGATGGCTTTAAACCTCTTTCATAAAATTATAGACCGCTCCAGACTGGAACAGAACAGTAGCGAGCACTGACTTCATCAGGGTTGGTTTATGGAAGACATTGGTACCAATTCGTGTGAGCCTAATCCAGACTCTACCTACCAAATCAGATTGTTTTCAAAAGTGAAGTAATCGTTATCTTAACACTAGAATGCAAACGGGTCGTTACATCCGTGTATGCATATTTAAGTTGTTTAGTTCCTTTTCGGAATCTCATAGAGTAAGAGATCATAAAAATAATCTACTTGCTCCGAGATCTTATCTATTTCTCTGCTAAGCTTTATTAAAATCGGTTCAGTTATATTGACATGACATATATAAACATGAATACAAACGCCTACATGTTTTAAATACATAACTAACTTGCGGCCCGCCCCGGCTTCGCTCGGTTATGAAATATACTTATAAACCTTCCTCTTCAATCAATTTATCTATTTAAAAAATCGCATCAAAATCCGTTGCGTAGTTTTAAAGAGCACACGACATGGGGACATAGGAAGCGACTTTGTTTCATACTATACCAGCTGTTCCGGCGAACTTCGTGTCGTTTTTTCTAGTTTCCTCGCTGTAAGGGATAAAATGTACCCCATGTCCTTCTACCGGTTCTAAGCTACCTCTCCGTCAATTTTCAGCCTAATCAGGTTTAACTATCACGATTTTCGATTCAGCTTTCATATTTTTTTTGTTTTTATTGTTTTTAAGGTGTAATCTGCTGTTCGGGGCGAAGACAAATCCAAATTGGTCCAGCAGATCTCGAGTAACAACAAGCCAAAACCAAACAAAAGTTGAAACAAACCCGACTTTCTTTTATATATATACCTAGATGGTGATTATTAACATCTATACATACCATTTTTACTACTCTTCCTCGGATGTACCGGTGAAGTATATATACGCGGCGTGTGCGCGTATCTATCTTTATGTTCGGAGTGAGACGCTACACTTTCATTTCGCGACTTGACCTCCTCGGGAATCGAATGCCGGTACTGCGACGTGTAATTTTGTCTACAAAGAAACAAAACTGTTCAGAAAAATTATTTTATTCTTACATAGTTTTCAAATAACACTTGTACTTTTATACAATACACTGTTTATTGTGTATAGTGTTGTTGTGTACTGTGTATTATGGAAAAGTACAAGTGTTTTTGAAAAGCATGTATACAATGTAATTTAACAAAGTGCCAACGATGAAAAATATAAATTCTAATTATTAGTGTCCCCGTGATGGTCCCGTGAAGGAGCCCCCTTTGCATAATAGATCATCTGCTTTCCTGCGAGGCAGCTCGTAAAACGCAAGCATAGGCTTACCGTCACTAGCACCGTGACATCTGGTAGAGTTTTGCAGCGACTCGTCCGGATGGGTACCACCACCTTACCTGTTTATGCCGCCATAATGTCTGTGCTTGCCTTTGTCGTGTTCCGGTTCAGAGGATAAGGTAGTCGATAAACTTACTTTTGCTAGAATATTAACATTTCGGCTCAGGCTGGCAACGCAACATTACTAACTTTGATGTCTCTAGGTGGCGTGAATTTCTTACTATCAGGAAGTCCGTCTGCTTGTTTGCCTTCCAGTATCATAAAAATAAAATAAAAGTACTCAAACTATTTTTTTTGTTATTATTTCCAAAACTTTTTAAGGACAAAAATGTTCACTTCAGCCAGAAATTAAACCGAAGATTATGGGCGTTGTTTCATGTGTATGGTCTTCCTCATTGCAAACCTGAACTGCTCTTAGATATGAGACAATGTCTTACCTATGTCTCCTAATCAGAATGCAGATGAACGCCAACAAACAAATAACTAGTAAGATTGAACTGCATATGATGACCAGCATATTCAGGTCGAAGAAATCCGAAGGCGGGCCGATTTCCTCTACAACAAATAAAATGTTATTTGTCATTTCAGTCGCTGCGTCATTAATCATTTCGATTAATGGAATATTTACTCGTCTCTTTTCTCAGGAAAAAATATATTTCACCTCGTGTTGGTTCGGGTCTTCTTACTAAATACATCATCTGCCTTTATGCCAGGCAGTTGTTATGAGGTGATAAGAGTCTTAAAAAGTGCAAAATAAAATATTTTACTAAAATAATTAATATGCACATGTTTTAAATATGCGTTATGTATTTTTATTATTATTTAGCATATCAAAACAATTGCATTGTTTTATTTAAAAGTAGAAATTAACTCAGTTAAACTAAGTTTAATTTCAGATATCGTATGACGGTGAAGTTGAAAAAGTAACACAGGTTATCTGTGCAGGGTTTTCTGTGCAGAATTGACCATCTTACTTGGCAGCTCGTTCGTATGACGCGACCAAAGGCGAAACAGGTCAATAGCATTAAGACCACTGGTGGTAGAGTAGTACTCAGTACTTGACTTAGTAGAATCCATTGGCATACCTATTCCTGCCGCCAGAATGACAATGTCATGTTCCGGTCCGTAGGGTAGGGTAGCCGGGAGACTTGCATAATTGGACACCCCGGCCTCAGGACAGCGATGCATACACAGCACTATAGACTGCGGTTATGTCAGTGATGTAAAAAAAAACACTACATCTTTTTTTTTATTGTTTAAAAAGAAAACAAACATATATATGACGTATATAGCATATTACATTATAGCGTATATACTATAGATTAGGCTTATATATTTAAGTTTAATTACACAAGTAGAAGCAGAAGCTGCATACGGCTAAGCTGCTTCTCCACTAGAACTCTTCTGTGGTACAACGCGCGCCTCGTACCTACGAGATAACCTTCAGGTCCGTGATACTTTGGATAAACTACAGGCAAGTCACCTAAGTTGGTACATCATGCCACCTCCTATGGCCCTTCAAACCTTCATGGTTTTAGATACCGATTCTTCGGGAACACCAAGGCCCTGCTTCTTCTTTGTTTTTTATCCTCGTGTGTTCCCCACTCCCCCACAAGTTGTTTTATCACAGCCTTTCTTTGTATGACGCTTCTCCTCTGAAGAATCGGTTTCCAGCCATCCGCAATTGGGGTGAATGACACAATTTCTTTTCATTTCTCGCTCACCTTCAGAGGCCATCTTAAGTGCAAATAGCCTGAGGTGGTAAAATGATGTTTTGAATAATCAGAAAAGTTATATGGGTAACAAATTAACCTTAAAAACCGTAAAATGTAGCCGGTAAAAGCGGCCGACCCAAATATCGTTAAATAGATGTTGTGTAACAAGATGTGTACAGGAAAGTGGATTCTAGACTCGTATCCAGGATTTTAGTATCCTTTTACAAGTAACACAAATTTAATCTAACGCTTGAAGTACCCAAATCATATAATTGTATCATGGGTGCTAATCACTGATACATAAAATACTTAAATACATATTAGAATAAATAATAATAAGTAGAACCAAACTAAGACATACAAGCATCTAGATTTTGACGTGACAACGTCTTAAATTAGGTTGTGGCTCGGAGTCACTCTTGAAAAAGTGTAACGCCCACTCACGTCTGTAACGATGAGTCACCGAACAGAGAGAGGCCCGCCGGACCGGTACAATGTTTTAGTAAGCAAAATATATTTCTATAGTTAAAATTTGTGCATTTCTTATTTTCATTCAATTCCTTGTTCCTATTGTGCAATTTAATAATATTCATATCAATAAATGTTCTACCGAGAAAAAGACGTTGTCACGTAAAATCTTCGCCTATAAAACCGACTTTACAGGCAACCATTTTTTACTCCTAAAACATGCTTTCTCCTATTGAGTATCGTTGGTTGGTGACGTTAGGTGTGTACACTGTCCCTTCGAAAACTAGGCGGTCAAATTTTGCTAGACAATGTTGAATGTCAAGATGCTTAATTATGATAGTATCCCAATAACGATTAAATAGACCTAATGCACTCAAGTCCTGATTATTTGTCGATAAAATGTAAGCTCTTGCACATTCCTATTATTATCGACAACACAGTCCCACGACTCCGTTCATAACACCCTATAAATAATTAAGCCTGAACGGAAAAACATTATGAATTAGGCAAAATTGTTATCGTTGCTTCTCAATATAAATTTTCCTTCTACTTGAGCTATTAATAGCCTCATTGATTAATTAATGTCAGCATACTCAATAACGAACGAGCGTTACAAAGCGTTTGAAGTATTTCCTCAGATATGGTAGTGAAGGGCTATCAAAACTTTTATCGTTACCGACCAGAAGCGGTTGCTGGCTTCTAAATCATTCAAGTTAAATTGGTTTGAATAAACGCTGACTTTCAAATGATATTAAGTAACTGCTAATGATCGATTTTTTTATTCACTTAAGATTTACTTTGATGATTTTGTCAGTACGTTTTGTTGGCCAAAAATGGCAGGGTTTATATTTGAATATTTGGTGAATAATATACCTACTACACAATAGGGATTTCTTTTTAGTTATTTATTCGATGGTTAAGATCAGGAAATCTACTGAAGGAGGTGTTTTCTGATGCATATGATTTTAACCTCTGTATGGTAAAATGTTAATTTGTCACATTTTATTCAGTATACATAAACAACAGTTCACTCGATTGGCATGTGAAGTTGATGCTTCCGATTATCGTATTACGAGTAGTAGGATAGTTCAGTAAACGGGTCGTATATGGTGGCTGTAGGCAGTGGTTGTCTTTTACTATCAGAAGAGTCGTCTGCTTAGTACAAACATACATAAACATCTTCACATCAAGACACTACGGGGTAGGCAGAGAGTATCGAGTACCAAATCTCACGATACTGGCAAACCTATCTGGCTTTCTCTACATTCGTTACCCTTTTCATACAAACACGGCGGTTTTGGTCGACTCTTGATACCACTCTCGGATAATATTCAAGTGATCTGATCGTGGACTGTCAGCCTTGATCTCCCCGGGTACCTACATCCATCCACTTTCGCATTGTATATCTGCTTTGTCAATCTTTCATCTTTCAATCTTTCCACTTGACCGAATCACTTTCCTATATTAAAACCCTGCTTGGAAGTTTCTTTAACAAACGTTATTGAATGAATAATGGATACATCATACCTCCATCCAAGGTTTTGGTGGCATAGGTGTAGACGGTGGAAGCAGTGCCGGCGTCGTTGGTGGCCGCCACCCGCAGCAAGTACCAGGTGGCGGGCAGCAGCGGCCCGACCGCGTACGACGTGCCCGCCGCACGCCTGTACCCCTCCAGGTAGCCCCAGCCCAGTGCCGCCTCCGACAACTGGGGACAACCTGCCTGGTTACACTAAACTACACATACATTCCTGTCTCAGTATCTCTATTGACCACTTTAGTATTATCACTAGTGATCGCCCATTAGTCGTAATTCGACCGTAATAAATTTTAATTATAAGTCCAATATAAATAAATAAATAAATAAATAATAAATAAATATCCCTGGACAAGTTACACAAATTGAATCTAACCCCAAAGTAAGCAAATTATATGCTTGTGTTATGGGTTATATATATTCTAATACATAGAAATACTTAAATAGATACCAGAATAAATTTAATAAACACCCAGACCCGGAAATGCAGACATCTAAATGTTCATCACACAAATGCCTGCCCCCGTCGGGAATCGAACCCGAGCCTCGCGGATGATCGGTGTAGTTAGGCGTGTACGCTAGCCACTCGACCAGCGAGGCGGTCAAAATATATAACCAATATAAACTATTAAAACATAATGCTTAAACATTATTAAGGTTCTATTGTCAATTATATTTTTATAAGAACGCCATCTTCATTTATCAAGACAAACTACTTTGTTTCCAAACATTATGAATATAATTTGTGCGCCATCTGCTTTTGGCATTTTTTATTTAATTAATGTTATTACTTACGCGAGACGTCAGCGAATAAGCACACGGGATCGTTAAAAACAACCGTGGCCTATCGACACCATAGATGTTACAGGTGTGCGCTGTCATGAAGTCGCCGGTTTACTTGCACAATAGGCCTAATATCCCGATATTAGGCCTATTGTGCAAGTAAACCGGCAAAATAGCATGGCGAATACAACAGCAAACATAGAATAATAAACAGCTACACGAATAATCATAATATGGTTAACATATTTTGTGAAGCCAACGTAGCACTCCTGACTAACGGCGACCTGAGAAATCAGGTTCATCGACGAGGTTAGACATTTGTATATGAACACCAATATTCGTATCGCTGGATTTGGGTGTTTATTATACTTACTACTGTATCTTAGATATTGCCATATCTCTACGTATTGATTCATTGACAACAATAAAATAACGATATAATTTTCTTATCTTGGGGTTAGATCAAGCTGTATATTCACGCCCCTATACCCCGAAGAGGTAGGCAGAGGTACAACCAGGGCACCCACGACTAGCTGAAGACACTAAGTCTCACAATGTGATAGGTGGCAAGCCCTATCGCCAACCGTGCACGTATATAATTGCACACTCGAGCAACATTTTATTTTATTGGAAAAACCACAGTAATTTTTGTTGCCCGACTCCGGAATCGAACCCAGGACCTCATGAAGTCAAGTCCAACACCTGGACTGCTAAACCACAGAGGTGATCAGTACATGCAAATTATAATTTAGGCCCAAAAGTTTCTCTGAGAGAAAAATTCTAAGAAATTAATATTCTATATCTGTAACTTTCCAGTTTATTTTTGCAAATTTAATGTTCAGAATAATTTGAGTTAATTAAAATAAATTGTGATATACATCGTGTGAATACGAGGAACAAAAACAGTTTTGCTGTGAATGTGTCTCGTCGCCAAAGAGTAAGGCCATTCTTTCATGGGCCAATGTACACGTTTTTACAATAAACTTTCCGATTACATATACAGTACCTTCCAATAAAATAAATTTGAAAATGTAGCGAAGTGAAATTATAAAGAAGAGGTATGAAAAAAGACAAACCCGCGGGGTTTCTCAGTGAGCGGCCGCGTTCCGATCCGGTCATAGATTTTAGTATTATATAGCCTCGTCACAAGAGCCTCATGTAAGGTCTAAGTTGGAATAAAATAATTTCTATTCTATTCTTTTCAGTCTTCTCTATTATTAATTGCTAAAACATTTACCAAAAACTTCAACACAGTGCTTTCAGATATCCAAGTTGGTGATTACCAACTTTGCGTTCAACCTAAAACTAGGATGTTGATATATTTTGCGTAAGTAAACTGCCTGAAAAGGGAACATGACAATATCATTGACGCTACGGCAACATAATTAATCCTCAGCGGTTGGCAGAAAGAAAGTTAGTCGAAGGTAATTTATCCCACAACGTGATAGGTGTCAAAATTATTGCCAACCGAAAAACTTTTCTAGTCCCGGGCAAGTTTACAAGAAAACTAGCTAACTCGACAGACGTTGTGCTGTATTAAGTATGAATATGATGTTCCTTTCTTTCATAAGAACCTTCTCCTCTCATAAATAATACCAACAACAAAAGAAGAAATAGCAAAATATTTATGACTAACGGAAAAGATATTCATATATTACTAGCTGACCTACAGACGATGTTCAGCTATTTTTTTTACATGTGATTTTAGTATAAAACCCTTATTACTTAAATGTATGGAATAGATGTATCCGATTCTCAGATTATAATTTGGTGAAAATCGGTAAAGCCCATTCGGAGGAGTACGGTAACTAACATTGTGACACGAGAATTTTATACATAATATATATTAAATCGAACATATATTTTTGAATTACCCGACCCTGTAATCAATCCCAAAACCGGACCACTTTAGTCCACAGAGACTGTGTATATATAGATGTATATCATAATATCTGAAATAATAATATATTTATTCATATAAATAAGAAATATGCAAAACCATACAAATACTCATAGGTCGATTTCAATATCCATTACTGGGCAGAAAAATAAATAATCGTTAGTTTAGTGGAACTAACAAATAAACTGCTACTTATTACGTACCGCTAAATTATCAGCCCGATGCCAGAAGTTGGAGCCAAGGACTCGATATTCCACGTCCCATTTGGTGATGTCACATCCGCCATCATCCCACCCGTTAAACTGGATATAGATGTGCGTGGCGTTACTCCAGAGCCAGTCGTTTGATAACGGCGATATTGGGGCTGCATCACATAATTAAATAATATATTTCCTTACCTATAATTAAACGCAGTGAAACTGCAAAACCGACTCCAATTATTTCATTGGGTACGTCGCAGTTTGATCATTCCTTTTTTTAAAGATAACTAATGTTTCCGAAATGTTCCTACACAAATTTTATCAATATCCAAATCGTAGGTTTTGAGTTCGATCCAAACAACAATATTAACCGAACTGTATCACCGAACATATTTCTCTACTCTCACCTTTGAAGCTCAGTGAAATTGCAGCTAAAATTTTATGAAAATCCTATTATACAACAGTGTTGTATTCCAATAGCAAAATTTGCTTTCGTCTATGCAACAGTGTTATTACAGAGAAATCTGCCGATATTGTGAATTTTTATTTTACAGCCATTGAAATAAGGTCTAGAAAACCTTATTAGAACATTTTTAAACAAGAAACAAATTTTGATACGATTTTGAAATCCTTTTTATAAAGCATTTCTATAGTAAGTAACATATTTAACAACCTTGTACAGTAGTTAACCAAACCAAAAATTAAATAAAACTCGTTTTCAGAAAATCGTGTAGACACAATGAGTTCCTGATTTTTCGAAATTCAAAATGTTCAATTTTCTTACAGGGAAATTAAAAGGCAATAAACTGTCCGTGTTCCTAAAAAATATGCTTGTAACATTTGCAAAAGATATCAATTACCAATAGCATAACAACCATAAGAAACATGAAGATGATCCACAAGCTCGATAGTCACGGTCAGTATTCGGCAATATATCCGATGATGTTTACTTTGAGCTCAGAGTATACAGGGTTACTGGTAACTAACGCATAACCATCTAGGGCGGCTTTAGCAACAACTTTTGTTCTACAACTCTTAGGAAATCGCGACAAAAGAATTTATTTCTCCATACATTTTGTCAGAGGACGATGAACTTTTTTTTGTACGGAGACCAAATTCTTTTTTTGAGTGACCAATACATTGAGTTACCAATAACCCTGTATATGGCACTAACTTTGAGTACAACGTTTTGGGCATATCTAGTATACATTACCTCCGCCCAAAGTAGTGACGTCAACATGCGCAGGCGCAGAAGTCCCGACACTATCAGTGGCGGTGAGGCGGAGGGAGTATCTGGTACCACACCGGAGCCCTGATAGTGCGTGTTGCATGACACCACCCAACCGACTTTCCCGAGACATCGGCCAGGCCTCCTGCCATACACCATCTTCTTCACGCCATGTTAGATTATAACCTGGGTAGAAACCAATTAGTAAAGGCTCAACGTCCCTCCATTATAATTAAACTCAAATATTACACACGTTTTATACTCTTATTACACAAAGGTAAAAACGTAGAAAAAAATCCTAATGAATACTGAAATACCAAAAAAGATTGTGTCGACGAAAGTAGTGTCAGGAAAATACCCATTATGTTCTTGACCCAAGCGGGTGCAACTTATAGAAGAGGCTCTAACAGAAGCTTCCCCCCCTTGTAGACAGGATTTGAAGGTCAGATGGAAATCGCTAATTAAAGCCACTAGCATTAAACCCCATGAATATACTAACACAGTATATTATATAAATACTATAAAAACTATAAATTTATAACAATAAAAACACATTAGACAGCCATTAGAATAACATATTAATTATGTTAAACACGCATAAGTTTAGTATTGATATACAGTGTTCTATCTTCATACAAACGCAAAAAAACGCTTTTAAACCTCCACGTCTCGAGTACGTTAATATAATACACAGTTGTATAAATCGGCTCTATTTTTAAAATAAATACCTACAGCCGAGCGGTGCGATAACACGCAATAGGGGTACGCACGTTCAGTATCATAACTACATCTGCCTTTTTGAATTTTGATAGCGTGATTATTGTTTTTTTTAAACAAATAAAAATCTTATAATACTTGGTAAATTTTCAATAAAAATACATATGGTGTTTTATTAATTAATTAAATATCCAACCTTAGTAGCTCAAGTGAAAAGCCCAAAAATAGCATAATATAGTTAAGTATTTACATAATGTCTATGAATAATTACGATATTTTGTCAGAAAAACGTAAGGGAGATAGATGTACTATTAAATGCGGCTAGTCGTAGGACCTATTACCCAGTCTTTTTTTTCTTGGATTAATCTATATTTTGGTATTGTTACTAGCGAAATCCTGAATACTACTATCCTACTAATACAAATGTTTGTATATTTGTTTGATACTCCTTCACGCAAAAACTACAAAACCGATCCTTTTTTGTGATCAGATTGTGATCAGATTTTACCATTTAATGTATTTTGTATAATCTTTTTTAGGAATGTTACTAGAAAGCATTGAGTGCTGTCTTATAAATAAATATTACACAAAGCAAAGCGCTAAATATAAAATTTTCATTGGGCATGATAGGAGCTCAATCACTAACATGAAGTATTGGCACTCGATATTGCAACGAGCAAAACGAAATTCGCTGAAGCATTTCAAAGTACACTGTTCGCTAAAGAAATTTCCAGCTGCAATTCCTTAGTATCTAATTGAATTGGAAATATAATTCAATAAAGTTATTGGAATGGTTTCTATTTTTAAAAATCAAATAAAGCTCAATTAAAACTGCGGTTCGAGCTTCTGTAATAAAAGACTTGGGAAACTTGATTTTATTTTGTTTGCAGAACAGGTTTTTTCAAGAGATAAGGCGACGTTATATAAGTTTTTACTTTTATTCTACTTGATTGCATAACTCGCCAACCTAGAATTATAAAATATAATAAACAAGTATTGTACCTTAGGTCTCGAGCACTCTACGGGCCCTTTTATTCTCTTGAAAGATGTAAATTTATATTTTAGACTTATGCTTGTATATTTTGTAGCTTACAAAATCCTCTTAGCGCGATCTATATATTTTATACTTTATAATTCAAGAGAACAAAATGTTGTTTACAGAGTACATATATCCGAAAGTACACTATTTGCCCTTACTATACAAAGTCGTGTTGATTACACTATTACTCAAGAACGGCTTAACTAATTTGACTGAAAATTGAAAGGATGGCAGCTTAGAATCAGGAGACGGGTATTAGATACTTTTTATCCCGTTTCACTGTGAGGCAACTAGGGAAACCAATATTTTAATTTTTACTTTACAATCTGAACGGGTGAAACAAAGTTCGCCGGTGCAGCTAGTACCAAATATAAAAATCATTTTTGTGGGTGGTTTCGACGGTAATGGATCACAAAAAAACTTTCAAGGCTGGTAGGCAGAGCTACCGGATTGTTCGACTTTCTTGCATTGGCAATTGGATTATTGCGTGACATAAAGTCAACGCCAGGCTTTCAATGTTCTAGTTCGGAGAGCAGCCTCAAGTTGGCTCATCGCTATTTAGAGATGTGGAAAGAGCCTTTATTTTGTTAACTCCGCGGAACTCGTGTGACTACAGTCTTCCAAGTAGCACTGGATGTGACATATCTGGCAAACGATCTTATAAATCTGAACATGATCAAATTTCGAGCTCGGGAAATAATTCAACTACTCATGTCCTTCGAAAACCCTATCGACCAACCCACCACATATACCAACTCATACTCGACCTACATTTCGCACAGACACCGAGGCCTCGTCAAGAAATCGCCTGTACCGTACAAAATTTTGGACTTTACAATATTAGTTAAATATAGTAGGTACACTACATTCCGAGGGTAGGAAAGTAGGTGCCTCAGACCGCTGGTAATTTTCGGCCAAGGTGAAGAAAAGGTCAACAAAAATGGTAGCTGAGACTTTCTTTTTCACTGCTCGCGACTTGTATACTATTGTACCCAACGCAACCGTAAGAGGTTTTTAGCACAGTGGAAGAAAAGTTGTCGTTTTCCAGAAAAAAGCTTAATTTACATCTGTTGTAATAAATCTCTTACAGTAACAGCCAATTCAATACAACTGAAATATCACCATATTACCTTAGGTAGCAACTATTATTTATCATCAGGATTTTTTTCTGCTTATAATAAATAATAATAGTAATAATAATAAATCATCTTTATTTCACATAAACCTAGAAGAGGCACTTGTGACGGGTCTATATAATAATAAATCTACCACCGGATCGGAACGCGGCCGCACACTGAGAAGAAGAATAGGTCAATGAACAAGCACACGGGTCCCTCGATGGTAAGAGATAATGGTGGCCTATAGTCACCATTGTCCAGCAGTCGAGATGTTAGGCTTATTGTGCTAGTCTACCCTACACTCCAAACCGGATCATGACCGAGTCATTATGGCCCCAGGAATAGGTAAGGTGGTGGATCCTTAACCGGGCAAGTTGCTGCACAGCACTCTTACACCAGTGGTCTTGTTGATAATCACCTGTATTTTAAATTAAGAACTGCCTTTCAAAAAGGCAGATGGTCTATTCTGCTATACAGTGTCGGACTAACAAGGGGGAAAATCTTCCTGTTTACCCCAATTTCATATATAGTATCAACCAATGGTACTTACTTATAGCATATCCGGTTGAATCATTGGAAGGCTTGATTTCATCCCATTCAACAACAATAGAATCTTTGTAGGGCGTAGCTCGAAGTACCGGCGGATCTGGCAGAGGCAGTACCTTCACAGTGTACACAACTGAGTCAGAGCCGTAAAGGTTTTTCGCAAGGCACGTGTAGTTTCCACTGAGAGATTGGTCGATACCTATAAAAAAATGTTATGAGCAGGCAATCTTATTTAAATATAATTAGCTGTTTACCGCTACTTAACGAAGAATATAAATTTTCATGTAAACTTGTCTTCGTCAGCAAAGAATAGATCTTTATATAAACTTTCTTTTCCAATAGATTACTTGGGCATCGATTATTGAAATTAAGAGCATAATTGACCGAATTTATATAAAATCAGAACAAAAAACAGACTTTCTCATTTGTGAAATAGTAGTGATTAATAAGAATATACAGCAATATTTGTTTATCTTAATATATATATATATACAGTGTTAGAACATTAAGACAGATACGATAGGTTCTAAGAAGAGTAGTGCAGTGACTGACCACTTGAAAACCACCATTCAAACGTAAGTCAATGACTGAGGTAAGACTGACAGCAATCCATATAGTGCGTATTTTAAAGGTTAAACTACGGTATGAACATTCGGTATATTTAAATAACCAAGTCGTAATCTTTCCTTTCAAATCTTGGGTCGTTGAGATAAAATAACAAATAAAATTAAATGACACAACCCGTATTTATCCGTATTACGTAAAACGTAGCCGAGCCACATCTGTAACCAACTGGGGATGGACCAATAACTATATAAACTTGAATAATAGGATACACATCTGTTTTGTCTTGAGTGAGACATTTTGATATCCACAAACTAGTTGTTACCATTGGTTTCGCCCTATTAAAATAAATCAGCTCTTTTGCGGAAACTCGTTGAGATATCAGAATAAGAAAAAGCCTATGTTATTTTCCTGGTTATAGACTTCGCGTGTACATAATTTCATTTTGATTAGCTAATTTTGAAAGGGTCAAAGTGTCCTATAAAGTTTCATACCCTATTTAACACCTTTAAGGGATCATTTATTTTAAAGTTTTTTTGTGATATTGGAAGGCAAACAAGCAGACGGATTTCCTGATGGTAAGAAATTCACGCAGCCTAAAGAAACCAAAGGTGGTAATGGTGCGTTGCCAACCTGAGGCCGGAATGTTAGGCTCCGTGCAAGAGTAAGTTTACCGGCTACCTTACCCTCCAAACCGGAACACGTCATGACGTTATGGCGGCAGGAATAGGTAAGGCAAAGGTACCAATCCGGGTGAGTCGCTGCGAAACTCTACCACCTAGTCAGATGTCGCGGTGTTAGTGACGGTTAGCCTATGCTCGCCTTTTACGAGCTGCCTGGAAGGAAGGCATGGTCTATTCTGCAAAGGAGCCCAGGAGCAACACGGGGAAAACTATGTTATTTTTTAAGTGTTAACATTATCAGAACTATCTGTATAACTAATTTCAACTCGACCCGTCCAATAGTTTTAGCTATGCTTTGCTTTAGTCAGTTAACTTTAACTAAGTTTATAATTTTGGTATTTATGTTTAGGGCGCATTCTGAAAAGTCGTTCTTTATTTAAACGTTTAATTGCATGCCTTTACTTTCAATTTTGAAATTTATTTTTAATTTAACTCTTTATGTAATAAGACAATATTTGTTTAACTAGCTCGGCTCGCAACTTCATATGGTTTTAAATTTTTGGATTTTTCCCAGATTTTTTAACAGCAAATAGATACGCTTTCTATCTATAATCACAATAGCAAGATTTTATTGAAATCAAGTATTGAGTGTCGGTCCTACTTTCTTAAAGTTAAGTAGTTTTCTCTTTGCTGAACCGTCCGTACTACAACCACCATTAATAATTTAAAAAAAGTATCGAGTTTTGAGTATTTAGCTACGTTTGCTTTGTGCGCTAGGTTTCCAATCCTGAAAATAGAGTACCTTTTAGAATGATACGTACTGTTGATAAGCAGACTGTCATCCCGGTTGCGTGTGTACCGCGGGTGGTGCGTGATGATGTTGTGGTTGTGATACCACACGGTGCGCGGCGGTGGAGCGCCCACGCTCCCGCACGCCAGCCGCAGCGCGCGACGCACCGCTACGCGTACCGCGCCACCCAGAGACCACACTCCCGCTACCACTGCACACATACATACACATTAACCCAAAGAGTATATAAATACTACGTAATAAGAGGCTGGACTTCCATAGATACATAGCAAACCCGAATTCGTATAAAGTTTACTTGAAAAAGTATAACCCGTATAATTTGAAAGTAAGTCTAAATGTATTCAGATTAGTGGCAACTAGTGTCATATGATTTGGGCGAATAAAAAACGTAGCAAACTTATTTTTTTTATTTTTTGATCTGAAAGTTGCGCGAAACTGCATTAACCTAAGAAACGCTCGTTGCTTGGTTAGTACTATATACTATGTTCTATGTCTTCTAACTCATTAATTTGTTAGAATAATTCCTGAGTAAATTAATGAATCCTTACAAAAGCCGCCCAAAGACCACACTCCCGCTCGGCTACCACTGCGCAAATACACATTACAGTACAAAACGCTCATTGCTTGGTTAGTACTATACACTATGCTCTATATCTTCTTAACCTGGCTATTTATTAATTTGTTAGAATACATTCCTGAGTGAAGGGATGAATCCTAAACATCACTTACTCTTTTATTTTAGATTTTCTTTTTTATTTATTACATTTTCAATTGTACAAATATGTATTTAATGAAAAGTATATTCAAAACCACACTAACTAGTTACTAAATATGCTGTATAATTCAGAGATTAGTGAGGTACATTCTGTGGAAAAAGTTCTAAGATTTCCAAGAATTTGTTGTTCCAAGGGTTACAAGAATTAATTGGTTGCTTACGAAAATTCCCTTCGGACTATGGCAATTATTGTGGCAATTATACAAAACAAAGTAATTATTGAGATCATCGGGAAAAAATAGGTAAATTTGAGTCTATTTTTTGTCATTCGCAGATGATACCTGGAACTAGTTTATATCATATACAGGGTTACATTTAAAGAACTATGATATATATGAAATACTTAATTGAAAATTAGAACAAAAAATACAAATTACAATTTTTATCCGATATAAATTACGATTGTTTTATTATCCGATTTAATAAAATATTGCACATGCAGACGTAAAAAAGTTGATTTCCGGCACAGACAGATAGTACGAACATTATGATAAAATATGCTAATTTTGAAATATACGAGTATGTTCTCCGTATGCGTTTTCTATGTCAGTTTGCTATCTCTCTGTATCCTTAAAAAATATATTATCAATTTGTTCTATTATCGTATTGTCATAATTAACTCTCGGTAATTTAGATTCATTGGTTTTTTTTTTGAAGAACGCGTTACTGTTAAGATACTATTAGTAGTTTTTGAGTTATCACTACTCTTTCACTCACTACTTTCCGCTATCTGTCCCTTTGTATGCTCAAATATTTAAAAATACGCAACAGGCTTTGATGCGGATTTTTTAATAGACAGTCATTCAAGAGGAAGACTTGTAAGTAGAGAGAGACTATATTATGTAGTAGACTTATATGTACTCAATGACATAGAAGTTTATCTATGTATAGAAGAAGTTAGGATGGGCTGCTGGTTTTTTTTCTTTTATACAATAGGAGGCAAACGAGCAAGTGGGTCACCTTATGGAAAGTGATCACCGCCGCCCACGGGCATCCGCAACACCAGGAGTATCACAAATGCGTTGCCGACCTTTTAGGAATGAGTACGCTCTTTTCTTGAAGGTCCCTAAGTCATAATTATTTGGGAATACCGCACTCGGTAACTGATTCCACAAAGGTGTTGTGCGAGGTAAAAATGTCTTCGAAATCGAACAGATGTAGATCGCCACGCATTAAGATGGTAAAAATGG
>NJDC01000132.1:86452-99106 GCA_002245475.1 Calephelis virginiensis
TGAAAAGTTATAATAAAACTAATAACTTGCTAGAATGCTTAATTTTTGATTTTCTAAGAACTTTCAGTTTGACCTTCGTATTAATATATAGATAGAGTAACGAATTTAAAGGAAGCTGGGTATGTCTGCATGGATAGCGATATATGGCACATGATGAAATATTCCGTAGGGTACTTGGCGCGAAGATACGAGTTATTAGTAAGTTTAATTTGATCATATAAATGTGTATCTGTGTAGAAACAGGCTGAATATGTAAAGAAAAACTGGGAAAATTGCAGTTAAACTGGGAAATTTCAATTTTGTCCGTACAAACTGTTAGTATAGCTATTATTATCAAGCAATACCTAGTTTAGTATAATGAAATTCGAATTTATTATTTTAAACCTAAGATATTAAATAAAGTAGAGTGTCACTAGATTCATTCTAGAAAAGTTTGGTTTCCTCTAACAAATGACGTCGATTTTCATTATCAGAATTTTCTCAGTGCAGCTTCAAAGTTAAACTTGCCTTGGAGTGCTGAACAAGCGGACGGATAGTCCGACGACGTAGATAGAAAACATTAAAGTGACAATTGGTTTACTTTACTTTTTTCTTTAGCTAAGCTTTTTTAGAAAAAGTTAATGTTGAATAGCTTTCTGGCTCACTATTAGTAAAAAAGTATGGAATATCCATCTATTTCAACATTTTAATCTCTTGTTTGTACACTTAAAAGTATGTGTATGTGTGTGCTAGAGTGTGTACGTTGTAAGTGCGTGCGTGTGTTGGTGTGTACGTGCGTGCATGTGTGCGTGTGTGTATGTGTCAAATGCATGATAACGTAGATATTGTGGCAGAATCGTGGTAGTTACATAGAATTTACAAACTTTCAAAATGGTGCCTGTTTCATATTAAAGCCATATGGATAAAAATGAAAGCAAGGAAAAAGCCACTTATAATATTTGTATTATGTTTATTAGAGGTTATTTTTACTGCGAGAAGGACGGGTATTTGATTTGTTTTAAAATTATTGCTGATTGCTTCAGATATTAATATGTTAATATTTGGTATACTACACTACTACTACACACTAGTATGGTTTGTAAATGTATATTTTGTTGTCTTTCTCACGTAAACCATTAGACTAGTAAAAAATAGAAAGCCAAACTTCGTCTCTGTGCCCAAAATTACGTCATTACCTATCAGTCGAGGTGTTTCATAAAAACATTTTTTTATATTAGTGGGCTTGAAACAAATAAAATAACACCTTTATAGTAAAACCAGCCGACCCGGCGAACTTCGTATCGCTTGACATTAACAGTTTGTGTAGTTTAGAGCATTGTTTGTCTCATTTTTCCTGCAGTTTTCACTTCATAAGAATCTTCACCTGGCTATAACCTACGCTAAATAAAAATAATTAGCGAAATTAGTCTATCCGTTTATGCATGATGCGATGACCACGCGAAATAGGAATTATTTTTTATATATCTAAATTGCGGCTGGGTATTTATCAAATGAGACAGCAAAATGAATATCAGCGAATATACCAATCACTACACTAGCAAATAAATTTCTCTACAAGTGACATCAACTTTCAATAACTTTCTTTCTCAGCCCAGCGGCAAATAAAGTTAAGCTCGTATTGGAGTGTTAAATGAGTGAGTGAAAATGAAATTTTTAAGATATAGAAAACTTTAAGGAAGCAACCGGTTTGTCTTACAATTTTATATAGTATCATTTTTTTCATTTGAAACTAAACTAAAAACTTAAGTATTTTTGGAAAGGCATTTTTTAACGTGGAAATCAAGATAAGTCTCGTCTCGTAGTCTCGTAATATCGTAGTAAATATTATAAAGAATTTCTTAAGTAACGAAATAACATTTTTTTTTTTATAAATATACAAACATTTGCATACCAAAATGTGGTAGAGTAAGTTGGTATGCTTATTTATTTTTGTAACTTCTTTTTAACACATATCCGCAAGATTTTTTTTATATCATTTCAATTCATGCTCAATGCATGGTTAACTCTTTGATTTAGAACAATACGTTTATCTAAATATAAAATGAATCCCAATTTCGCATGGTCATCGTATTACTCCTGAACGGATGCACCAATTTTTCTAATTCTTTTTTTTTAGTGAAAACTTCTTTAGCGGCGTTGCGCACTTTTTTTGAATGGGCAAAAACTTCTAAAGTCGCGTCAGGATACGTGACCTGATCGAAAATTCGTAAGACGGCGCAGAGCGCTTGTGCGAATGTTGGTGTTGTCATGTTTGTGTACGATAGCGCAATAAATGAATATTGTATTATACCACAAAATGAGAGTACTTTTATAATGATAATTAAAGCAATTCGTGCAAAAGTATTCCCTGTGAGGGAATAATTTTGAATAACGAAAAGGAAATAATTCCAAAATATTGAAAATGCACAACTTTGATATTCAAGTTTTCACTTCTGCCGGCACTCCCGGAGTGCAACCCGTCGTTTTTTGCTGTATTTTTGTCAGACAGACCCTGATTTCAATTGGGACTAAATCACAGATGATGAATAATCAGACTTATTTTAGAAGAACAAAATGTTTATAACACATTAATATGGCCGCTTCGTCGGCAGAGAAGTGTGCAAGGCTTGGCCATAATACCCGGTAGGACATATACATAGGTACACAGATGTTTGCATTTCTGTCTGGGTGTTTCCAAAATTTGTTATGGTATCTAATTAAGTAAGCGATGTATTAGTATCAAAGGCTAACATCTATAACATTAGCATATAATTTCGTTACTTTCCGATTTGACCAATTTATATGGCGTTTATTCTAAAAATACATTTTAAATTATAGTTATAGTTAGTAATAGTAATTACAAGTATCCACACGCATCCCCCAATAAAATACATAAATCTGCGGCTATTCAGTATCATTTTAGTTATGTTCGCTGTGTAAAGTGTATGTACATCAAATAGCTGTCAAATGACGTGTTTCATATTTACTATCTCTATTGTATTGCTGTTCGTTAAAGAGATAGTAAATAATATAAAACACGTTTGACAGATATTTGATAGACACTTTACCCAGTGATCATCACTAAAAAGATACTGAATCGGCCCCCTGGCCAACTTACACAAAAAAGTAAACAAATTATGCTTGTGTTATGTGTGTGAGTCAATGATACAAATACAAAGAAATACTTAAACATATACCAGAATAAATGCACGTCCTGACCTAAATATATCGACATCTAGGTGTTCATCACACACATTTCTGCCCCTGTCGAAAATTGAACCCAAATCGGTCATGTTAAGGTTGTAAAGCATCTCGACCAAAGAGGCGGTCAAAATAAAAATAGTTTTGTAAAACTAAAGATCTCTCAACGTCAATTTTCATTACGTACCAACCTAAATCTCACAGCGGAACGGCAAATAAGGTTTAACTCGCAGTCTGAAGTGTTCAACAAACGTTCGGAAATTCGGCAGCAGTAGTTTGAAATTCCAGTTTGGTTTTTTAAGTTTGGTTCACTTATTTTTTCGTGGCAATAAATTAATTTCAGGAACAAAAAACCTTATTCTTGTGAATTGGTTTTCAAACGGCTCTAAAACGACATTCCAAATTCAAATGTTTGTTGTTTTTTTGTTTGTTGCGCGATTAATTCGCCAATTATGAATTTATTTTTTGTCGGTTAGGTTATTGTATGGTCAAAATCCGATGAATTAGTTTTTTTATGTATTTAGTTTTTTGACGTATTTAATTTAATTTTATTTTTGTAGTTTTGTTGAGCTTAAATGATTATTTCAAGTATGTCATTAACAACAGGTATTTAAAGGGGAAGGAAAGGGAGGGGGAAGGAAGAAGAAAGAAGTAGAAAAAAGCGAGAGAGAGACACATCCATCATTATACATGGACACTTGACATCCGACTCAAAGATTAAAGAATTCGGAAGGCAGTATATCTAATAGATACACATGAAGACATCCAAGCTTCATGTACGGTAGTTTTAAAAGTCTCAACATAATTTTGCATACGTATACATTACGTCAATTTATGTACTTTTGAAACTCAACGTATCTACTTTCAAACTCAGTTTTCTCACAGAGATACAACTTTGGGATATTCTAGTGGATAAAATATTTTGAAAGCAAGCTTTCGCAGCTAGCAGAAAATTAGTCAAAAAAACAAAGAGAAGATTGATTAGTGGAATAGTAACCATCTCTGGGTAGTATTTTGTGACAGAAGAGTAAGAGTAATAAGAAAATACATTAAATAATTATATCAAATAAATAATGATAACAAAAAGTGGGAGTAAAAGAAAGAATTGTTGTAAAAATGAGAGAGTATGCTTGCATCGGTCATAATATGGAGAGTATGACAGATAGAAGATTGACAAAGCAGACTTACAAGGCTCATGTGAAGGGGTAGATACCATGGAAGATTTAATTCGCATGATCTGAAGATCGAAGAAGGAAAGATCTGTAGAAATCGTGACATTTGGCATTTTCTGACAAGGGACTGTGAATAATGTATAATGTACTATCCAACTAATCCTACAGAGTTTTGATGCCATCGTGAATGAAGATGGACGTAATTTTTTCATAGTTATTGAATTTTATGTTTATATTGAGTGAAATTAGTTAATTTAGGTGCACAAATCAAGTAATCATGAAGAAATTGGTGTATCGTCTAATGCCTCACTGCCGCCAAATCTCAACAGACGAGCTTGAGTAACGAAGCCACCGTTTTACTTAAGATTCAGACATGACTTACTGACGACTTATGACTGATGACTAATTATAATTGATTAAAATTGATTTAAAGTTTGATGCAAATTTCTACTTGACTAATGGCAAAATACTAACGTGAAGGCCAATACTTAAAGAAAGAAAGAAAGAACTAATCCTAGTCCTAACCCTATTAATATTATAATAATTGAATCTAACTCCAAAGTAAGCAAATTGCATGCTTGTGTTATGCGTGTTAGTCAACGTAACTAATACACAGAAATACTTAAATAGATACCAGAATATATTTAAGAGACACCCAGACCCGGAAAATATTTAAAATGCGAAAGTTTGTGAGTATGCATGTGTGGACGTTTGTTACTCTTTCACGCTCGAATGGCTGAACGGATTTGTCTGAAAATTGAAACACAGATAGATTGTAACCTGGATTAATATACCGACTACTTTAAATCGCAATTGCACGGGTTCCTGTGAAAACGCGGGCTAAGCCGAAGGCGACAACTAGTAATATTATAAATGCCAAAGTATTTAAGTATGGATGGATGTTTGTTAATCTTTTCCGCAAAAACTACTAAACGGATTGAGATAAAACTTTACAGGCATATAGTTTATACTTCAAATAGCATAAAAGTTCAAATTAATAAAAAACCAGTAGCGCGTGAGCGGGTGGAAGCTAGTATTATAAATTAAAAAGTTTGTGAGAATGGATATGTTTGTTACTCTTTCGTGCATAAGCTACTGAATAAATCAAGATGAACCTTTAATGGATGTAAACATCGGAATAATACAAAGGCTACAATTTATAAGAAATATAATTTGGCAAACGGGCGAAGTGAGTGAAAGCTAGAAAATAATACTCACCGTCTTGAAGTGTAGAACAAACGATTGGAAATGAAAATGGTCCGACGCCGTAGTTAGAGAATCCTGCCACTTTCACAGTATAGTTTGTGTATTTGAGCAGGCCTTGAAGACGAAGCTCCGTCACCAGGGAAGTAGCATTGTGCCATTGACGACCTAATGGAAACGGTTTGTATTAATTCTTTGAAAATTATAGGATATTGGTGGTAATTCTGTTGTGCAGAAACTAAGCTTATTTTAGAAGTACGCAATACACTATCTTGTTCCAATGAAGCAAAAATAAAAGAACTGGAACATTTTAGACATGTCATGACATTCTTAATCAACTTTCAAAGGAATTGATTAAATATGCACAAATGTCATACACAAACTAATCTGATGACATCGAATGTATTTTTTGTCTCTTTCCAAAACTACCATTGAAGGAAGATAGCAATAAATTAAAAATTTAGTGGATGTACAATAAAATTACCACCATTATCAACTGACATACAATAAAAAAGGGAAAACATAAACAGACATATATGAAGTGTAACAGTAGGCTTTCTCTTGAATATCGATTCCATGCAAATTGGAAATAAGAATCGGATGTCTGTTTACTCTTGAACACATTACCAACATTTAGTTACAAAGTAAAACCACATATCCACACCACAGAGCCACACTATTACGAGACAAAGCAAAATTTCTATAGGTGGTAGAGTACTGTCTAATAGCTCAAGTGGATCAGTACCTTAAGCTAACCTTATCCTGCCGTCAAAGCGTTAGTGCTTGCTATTACGCCTGCCACATACATTCGGAATTCCTTCACGAAATCCCCTTTCAAAATTCAATACGCAATTTCGAACGCAGCCTTTGGAATGACAAATCGAAAAAAAAGCATTCCTCTTGCATAGATTTAGTACGAGTCGCCACACACGTTTGAAAATCCCATACGGAATGGCGGCAGTGTTGCAAAATTAGACCTGTTTCGACCTAACTGGCCACTTTTTAGATTGAAATATCAAAATTTAGCTACAATTATAGCAAATATTAATAATAAAACATTTAATTTTCTGTATATCTTATAATTTTACCAATATATAAATGAAATAATTATATACCAAATTAGTGTTAGGTATTGGCCATTTTTAGGGAACCCAGTCATTGGCGATATTTTTTTTTTCTTGATGTGTTTCTCGATGACTAGCGTCGTTCAACTGAGATATAGATTCCATATTCAAAATAACTAACATGGGTGTAAATTTTGTTTTAAACTCTCGAAACAGGATTCCGTGAAAAAAATAGGAATGTGGTGGGCTTAGTGTATTAGCTGTAGAGGAAAAGTAGCTGACAGACTTGCAAGCATAGCGTATGATCCCAGCCATTGGATAGTTTTGAACCAGTAAATTTGAATAGAGACGGCTGTATCTAACCGTCATATCAATAAACAAACAGTAAAGTAAAATTGATCACTTTAGTCTCTATCGCCGTGTATTAAAAAGTTTTATACTAGGTTAAACCTTGGTGTACTTTAGTCCATGTTTATTAATAAAACTAGAGATTAGTAAATATAAATTATCTTCATAGCATGGAACATTACAAATACGAGTACTCGAATGCACATAAAATACACATAAAAGCACTTCTGTTATGTGACATTTAGTTACTTGTAACATTTCAAACAAATTCCTAGGATTTGTTGTTCAACTAGTTTAGAAATTATCCAAACACAAGACAGAGCAGACGTCTCAATATCATGAGATCAGATTATCTATTACACATTTAAAAAATTGGCTGCCTGTTGGTACGACAAAATAAACAGCAAACAAATAGAGATTCCACTGAAGAGAGAATGAAGCTTTTGGCATTTACTATTGTTAAGGGTCTCTTTCTTTCTCTCTTCTTTCTCTCGGATCAGAAATACGGATGCAACAACAACAAGCTAGTCTGACTAAAGGTAAAACAGGCTGCCCACTGACACGCCAAAACATGACTTCTTCACACTTTTCTAAATATATTTTTTCTGGTGATAGACCAATAAACTTTAGTTACCTTGAGCAGCATATAGCACAGAGTATCCTATCAATGCACCAGCCTGTTTGTAAGGTGGAATAGGCTGCCAACTGACACGAAGAGCTGTCGATGTGACTCCACCACATTCAACTGAAGATGGACCTTCTTCTGGTGCTAAATGGACGTATGATTTTTATTTATATAAAAATATCTTCACGCCCATATCCTCAAAAAGGTAGATAGAGGCACTTCCACCCACGACTATTCGAAGAGTCTAAGTCCCACAATGTGATAGGCGGCAAACCTAACGCCAACCGGACATATGTCCTACCCCGTGTAACGTTTTATTTTTCATAGAAAATTAAAAATACACATTATCTATTTTTGCTATTACCCGACCCGGGGTTGGAACCCGGGACCTCAAGAAGTCAAGTCCAACGCCGGTACGCCAGACCACAGAGGCGCTAAACATCAATTAACTGATTAGAGATTGAAACTTGGGCAATAGCTAACAACTAAAGAAATTAAATTAAAAACACGGGCCAGATCCTAATAAAAGTAATAGCTATTTGCTATTTGCAAGTTTTAGGCAAATTTACAAAAACTAGTGGTCGCTCAATGGTCGAAATTTGATCATAATAAATTTTAATATCTAGTTGATAAGAACGCCATCTTCATTTCTCGAGACCAACTACTTTGTTTCCAAACTTTTTAGTACGCCATCTGTTATCTTTTATCGTTATCATCAATATGTTTGTTTGTGTGTGTCAAATGCATGCTAGTGTAGGTAATGTTTTATTTATTGATTCAATGTGCTTTATAAGCATTATTATTGCAAAATATTTCTACTTATACTTCTTCTACACATAAACTATAGGTGTGCCGAATTTTATGCTCCTGCGTCGGCGGAATTTTCTAAAAAGGGGTCCAAAGTTTTAGCATCACGTATTAATATACAGATGTTTAACTTTGTTCTTTTTCACTTCATACAAGGATCTAACTAATACATTTCTTTTCTTATTGTCAAACCTCTGCAACTTTTACTTCATAGTATGCGATTCCTATGGTGAAATTTTATTTCATTTCTTATTGATTTATATATTCCTGGTTTTTAACCGCGGCTACGATCGCATTCAATTCATTAAGAAGTATCCTTATATTACTTTCAATACCTCCAAAAATATGTGTTCAAAGTTCCATGAAAGATTATAGAGGCTAGCAAAAAACAAACTTACATTCGCATTTATAACATTACTAGGTACACTCGCCCCGATTTGTATTTGGTACCACCGTCTTACCTATTCCTATCGCCATAACGTCAGCGCATGACTTTGACATACTCGGAAAATAAGGTAGACGGTAAACTTACTTTTATTCGGAACCTAAGATTTGCCTTAGGTTAGCAACGCATTGTTATCACCTTTGGTCGGGAAATCCGTTTGCTTGTTTTCCTTCCAATATCATAAAAAAAACAAATGATATGGCACGCGCTTCTTATATGTTAAATCTTTTTATGTATGATATCTCATGAATACACAGATTATGAATCATTAAGATAAAGTGTGTATTTAGCAATAAAAATGCTTACCTCCCTCTCTCGTATCTTGGAAAAGCGGTATAGAAAATGGTCCATTTCCCGCGCTGTTGAATGCCGCTATTGATACTGAATACCTGTTTGATAACGATAATGTTTATATCATGATAATGGTAAGGCATCAAAGCATTACAAAATTAAATAACATACAATTATTGCAATAACAGATGTAAAATAAAAACATCTGTTATAATGGATTTCCGCAAAGTAACGCCTGATTCAATAAAAAAAAAAGTTGAGAGGTGTCAATGGACACCCGGATGGAACGAAGTTCTCTCTCCCCCCCTCTCTCTCTCAATCTCTATCAATCTCTAGTAATCTCTATCTCTATTTCTCTTATAGAGAGAGACAGACAGAGAAACATGAAATAAAAAAAAGAAAATAAACACAACACAACCAAATTGTCCGACCCGGGATTCGAACCCGGGACCTCATGCAGTCAAGTCCAACTACTGAACCGCTAGACCACAGAGCAAAAAGTGTCGTGACAACATTTTCGTAAGAATTTTTTCCGTCTAGTCCCCATTCACAACGCGCAATAAGGAACTTCGTTCCAAAAAATATTGCAATAGTAAGTACAGTAGTGTTGATCTGGGACCTCTGTAGTGTAAAAAAGTCAAACCAACAAGACCATTAGTGATAGAGTCTTTGCAACAACTGCCCCGGGTAGAGATCCAGCGCCTTACCTGTGCCTGCTGCTTTAATGTTTCTGTCATGTTCCGGTGCGGTAGACTTGCACAATAGGCCTAACATCCCGGCCACAGGACATGACGCACCTGTATTATCTATGGTGTCTATAGACCATGGTTGTTTCTTACTTGTACATTTATCCATCACATAAAAAATACATTAATTAAGTGTAAGATATTTCTCTATCTTTGTTATGTCCTAAAAGCAAGTAATTTGTAGGAAAGAGGCTCGTATTGCTTCTAAATGATCGTGTTGGAAATGAACAAAAATACTCACTTTTTCCAAACTGCGCCAGAAAGAGTCTGTTTTTAAAATACTCACTTTTTCCTAACTGCGTCAGGAGTCTGTTTTTCAAGCGTGTGTATGTATGTATGTCTATTTGTTTAGCACCCTATACCCGCGTGACGGTTGGACGATTTTTGATATATGAGGTATCGATAGATGCATATAAATTATGGTAATGACAAAGACCATAATATAAACTTTCAAAATGGCATCCGCAAATGGAAAAAAGAGCTATTCTTTTCTTGTTTTAGCAATATGAATAAAGACCATTTTAAACGTATTTATACTATATAACAATATATAAGGGGATTTTCGAACCATGTTTTTGTTTTATTTCTAAACGACTGCTTGTTAATGTGACATTATTTCTTAAAATAAAATTGAATTATCTTATCAAAGGATTTGATATACACATCCAAACAATCAGGTCCGTTTATTTCTCATCATTATAAAACTACTAGTCACTACATAGTATAACACGAAGTCGCTTCCTCTGTCCCTTTGTATGCTTAAATCTTTAAAACTAAGAAACGGATTTTGATGAGTTTTTTTAACAGATAAAGTAATTGAAGAGGAAAGTTTATATGTATATTTCATAAAGGTGCGAAGCCAGGACGGGCCGCTACATAAATATGTCAAGGCGTAATGAAACACAACGTAAAACAAATTTAAATGTCTAAAACATTTAAAATACTAATTGCAAGACATCATAAAACAATAGCTTTAATTAAAAGACTAATAAAATTGTTTCATTCACTCACCGAACGCCTTTGAGAAGTCCAGTAATTGCCGTCTCTTGCTTCGAATACAGAGATGTCGTCTTTATAATTTTATCACTCTCTTGATTCTCTACTGGAAAATTGTCTTGTGATAAAAACGCAATTTATTACCACTTGTAAATCGCTAGGTTTGATTGTTATTTTATTAGGGTTCTTGAAAAAAGACCAATATATCGTAAAGTTTTTATCGAATTGGAAAAAACAATCAGACGGGTCTTCGGAGAATAAGTATTTACGTACAGTTAGGGTGGTTGGTGGCAAAAATCAACCGCTTCTTGCTAGTCGCTTGACAGAAATCATTCTAGATGAAGTAATACTAAACACTATTTCAAAAACTCGTATTGCTTTAAAACCAATACATTAAAAATGAACAATGAAGAATAGCGACTACTAATGAATTCGAATAGCAGCGCAATAATCCACGTATATTATTTTAATACATTTTGTATGACACAACGGACACCATGCCGGGTCGCATCGCGGCGAATTGTGCTTCAGTGATCTTTGCAATGGCGACCCGACGTGCTGTGGCCCGTCCAAGTGTGCGTTTTCCTTAACACTGTTTAAATATCCGTGTTTAAGACAATGTTGTCATATCAGTGTTGAATAATAGTATCAAAATAATTAAATATTTATTTTCATTAATGAAGTAGTTTATGAATTACCTCAATTTTAAAGTATCAAAGGCGCAATCCCTCTCTCTTACATGACGTCATATCATAGTCATTCATACTAACCGTGCCTCTACCGACATTGCTCGAACGATTGCGCGTTAAGCGTATAAGTCGGTGATCTTTTTCTTTCGATCATTCTCACTCTCCAACTCTCTCTCCCTCTCATTCCCTTCCGTTATCTCCTTCTCTCTCTTACTCACTCACTCACACACTCACTAACTCACACAGTCACTCACTCTTTCACTAATAGAAAGCGTCTGCGGTGGCAGTTTACATACGACTCTATATGAAATATGTAGCTATAATCTAACAAAAATACCTTTTACTCCAGGCAATTGAGGAACGGCTCTGATGCGGTATCCAAGTATAAGGCCGTTGTGAGTATCCGCGGGTGGTGGCAGCCATCTTGCTTTTAGTTCTCCTGGTGACTCTGTTTGTTCTAACTGCACTCCAAGCGGTGGGGATGAAGGAGCTGTCAGAAAAATATGTTTAAGGTCGTCACGTGTTACCAAGAATATTACATGTACGACTATATAATATTATACACACATATCAGAATGATTTATGCGCAACTGCAAAATCAACTCCTTTTCATTACCACTATATTATGTAGGGACAATTAGGTACACAAAAAGTAAGTTTTTTTTATGATATTGGAAGGCAAACAAGCAGACGGATTTCCTGATGTTAAGAAATTCACGCCGCCTAGAGACACCAAAGGTGGTAATGGTGCGTTGCCAACCTGAAGCCGGGATGTTAGGCCTCGAGCAAAAGAAAGTTTACCGGCTATCTTACCCTCCGAACCGGAACACGTCATGACGTTATGGCGGCAAGAATAGGTAAGTTTTATAAATACTAGCTTTTCAATCTTACCCAAAGGAATTTAACGGTGGGTGACCCTATCATAGTCCTTTGGGGGTTGTTTTTGATAAAAGTAGTCTTTGTTTGAACTTAGGTCTCAAACTATCAATTTTATCCAGAATAGTTGTGAAAGCAATACAGACAGACATTGACTTTCGCATTTATTATATTGAAGGTAGTTTAAAGTATTAATAACTAGCTGCTACCTG
>NJDC01000132.1:99296-110442 GCA_002245475.1 Calephelis virginiensis
GTAGTCTTTGTTTGACCTTAGGTCTTAAACTATCAATTTTATCCAATTGGTACAGCAGAATAGTTGTGAAAGCAATACAGACAGACATTGACTTTCGCATTTATTATATTGAAGGTAGTTTAAAGTATTAATAACTAGCTGCTACCCGCGTTTTCACAGAAACCCGGTGTGCGATCGGGATTAAAAATAGCCTATATGTTAATCCAGGTCAGAATCTATCTTTCTTCCAAATTTCAGACAAATTCGTTTAGCCATTCGAGCGTGAAAGAGTAACAAACATCCATACAAACTTTCGCATTTATAATATTAATAGGATATCATTGTTTAAAGTATGGATAACTTTAAAACTACTTGTCCGATATTGATTATATTTATATGGAACTAACTCTAAATCATAAACTATCTTTCGAAAAAGGAGCCTGAAAATCACTTATCATCAAGACAAAAATTAAATGTGAAAACGAAAACGAATATGCCCTTCTATTCTAAAAACGTACTAACCAAATCGGTTCGTTATTGGCCGAGTTATTGCATAACAAAATGTACAAAAACTGTAAAAAAGACATATAAACGAATTGATAGTCTCCTTTTTTGGAGTCGTTTTAAATGTTATATAGTACAGAGTGTAATAACAAATGTATAAAATCCTATATTGGTCCAGGTCCTCTGTGTAGAATGCCGTTCTACCTGGCAACTCGTAAAAGGCGAGTTAATTCTGTCCTATTCCTGCCGCCATTGTGACTCAGTCAAGTTACGATTTGGAGTCGATAGACTAGCACAATAAAGCTTCCATCCTGGCCTTAGGGCAGCAACGCACCTACAACATCTATGTTGTATCTTACTCAGAAGAGATATATGCTTGTCCGCTGAGCTCTAACATAAGAAATATAGCCTTTTTTTTGGAGAGAGAGTATCTTCACGCCCATATCCCCGAAGAGATAGGCAGAGGCACAACAAGGGCACTCACAACCAGCCGAAGACACTAAGTCCCACAATGTGATAGGTGGCAAGCCTATTGCCAACCGGACACATTTTCAATCTCAAGCAACATTTTTTTTTAATTGGAAAACCCCAATTTTCTTTTTGTTGCCCGACCCGGGAATCGAACCCGGGAACTCATGCAGTCAAGTCCAACACCCGGGCCGCTAGACCACAGAGGTTTAAAAGAAAGACAGAGGTAGTGTTATAACAAATATATAAAATCATACAAGTACACGTGAAACAAATTGCTAATTATCTTGGTATGTAGCCGTTTATTGAAACTCCGTAGACTTTTCCTCTGAAAACCTTCGTAAAACCAATAGCCGGCGGCGCTTCCGAACAATACGAAGGGATCTTCGAGAAAAGAGTTTAATCACTTCTAAAAGGTCCGCAACGCATCAGTGAGACCAGCGCAGGCTTAGGATACGCCCATAAAGAGAACCGTTTTCTATTCATGTATTGTTTTCGACTCTGTAAAAGCTTTTAAGCTATATGAAAGTTTCTTATAGTAACTCTACAGTAGCAGATAATAGGTTGATTTTGCCTATAAACCCTAACATACAGGTATTTTAAATTAACTTTTTATATTCTAGACTCGCCTCTATGGTTAGCGGCACGGCATTGGGGTGAATTCTTGAGGTCCCGGGTTCGATCCCCACACAAAAAAATAAGGTTACCCGGGATTGGATATGTACCCGGTTGTTTAGGCTAGCCATCCATCACATTGTGAGACTTTATATTTGGCTGGTCGTGGGTGCCTTTGCCTACATCTTCGTGAAGATACTTACTTACTTAGATTTCAAAACTTGACAACGTCTATCAAGTTTTGTAAATAGATAGATAATAAATATCCTAGCGGGTAGATATTAATTTCAACTCAATCAGTCAAAATACCTGATTTAGATGAATCAGTCACAGCTGAATCAGGTGATTTTAGGTATTGGAATTCATTTATCTGCTTGTAAACCTATTTTGCTTCGGTTGGCTCTTCTTTCTTAAAAAAAATAATTTGACTTATTAGCTCACCTTCTTCCGTAGTTGTAAATCTCACTGGTGTGGAGTATGAGCTCAGATCTGCCTGGTTGCCGCCTGCAACCCTCGCAGTGTAACTGGTAGCCGGTTGAAGGTCATCCACTTCTACACTGTGACGGATGTCTTCTAGCCTTTATGAATAAATAAGTAAATTTCTAGACAAACAATACAAACTGATTTATATTTATCTTATTCCCAGGAAAGTAATAAAAATTTTATTTCTATAGGTTTTGACTATATATTTTTTGGAGTTTACTCCTTAAGAAACGATTTGAGTTATAAGGCCCGGTACGGAAATTTTATGAGGAGTAAAATCAAGTGTAACACGAAAAGTTGAGGCGTTACGTAGAAAGAGACAAACATATATATCTGTAGGATAGAACGTGTAAAAGAATGAGATGGAATACATTACACAACGTATCTCATTCTCGGGATCTCCTCCTGCGCGATACTTCGTAGTCTCCGTGCTGGAGGAGTCGCTATCTATCAAAATACTGACTATTTGGATCACACTTCTAATGTCTGCGATGATACTAATTTAAGAAGAGTTATCATAACTAAATCTGCTATAGGAGACATGTGTGCTGCAAGATACATGTCGTAAGGAGTAAACTCCAATCGTGGGTCGTAGCTGACACACACACACTTTTTTTATGAGATTGGAAGGCAAACAAGCAGACGGATTTCCTGATGATAAGAAATTCTCGCCGCCGAGAGACACCAAAGGTGGTAATGGTGCATTGCCAACCTGAGGACGGGATGTTGGGCCTCGAGCAGAAGTAAGTTTACCGGCTACTATTAACAGAAGAAGGCTTTACTTTGCCGAAATCCATACATAAATGCAAATAAAATTGTTTAATTTGCAAATTTTCCGCCGAGAAAATGTATACGTATTATAGCCTGATAAAACAGGAAAAACTGTGTGTTATGAATGGATTGGACTTACGGGAAGCCAAAGATGGATTAGATATCCAGCTCCTGGATTTATTTGGGGTCTTTGGCTATAAATATAATAAGCATTTATTCCGATATCTGTAACAGCTTCTTGAAGGTCAGAGATGTATGAAGGTAGGTTTCCAGATCATTGAATACGCCACGTACCTCGTTATATTAACAGATCTCGCTGTACTCCAAGATAGCCGCTGAGTGGTGGTGATCTGTAATGTGTAGTACTGCGCCAGAGACCTTGCCATATCACGCCAGGATATCTTTACAGAACGACCCTTGATAGAGTCCACTGACAGGTCAGATGGTGGTATGGGGGGTTCTAAAACAATGATCATGTAATATACTAATTAATTAGTAGTCATTCGAATAGCTATGTGGTCTAGCGGTTTAGGTGTTGGACTTGACTGCATGAGTCCCGGGTTCGAATCCCGGGTCAAGCAACAAAAAGAAAATTGGGTGTTACCAATTTTCTAATAAAAAATGTTGTCCGAGATTGGATATGTGCCCGGTTAGCGATAGGCTTGCCACCTATCACATTGTGGGACTTAGTGTCTTCGGCTAGTCGTGGGTGCCCTTGTGTGTGCCTCTGCCTACCTCTTTGGGGATATGGGCGTGAAGATAGTTTACTTTTTTTGCAATCGAATATGGTAACCAGCGATTGAGTTGCTATTTTGGTTTTTGTTTAAGTTTACTTAATGAAAATATTTTAAACTGGATATTTATCTTACATATTATTTGAGTAAATTTTTGGTAAGCACCTAAACATCTTAGGTTGAGCCAGTAGTTTGTGCAGTAACGTCAAAGCTAGGACGCCGTTTTTTGACTTTAACTCATATTATTCAAAAACGCATGTATGCTTTTTGATTTTTTTATGGTAAATATACACGCTAAGTAGGACTTTGATTTATGGAAAAACCGCTTTTACTTTAAAACTATAAATATTTTTTTAAATCTAATGTTGCTACGAATGTTCTGCTCATGTGCAATTTTTAACTCTCAGACTATTAGTTTAGATTTTTCTTGCTGGAGCAACATTACCCCAGCAGGAAGTGTTTTTTCCGTTTATTTCCAAAACGAAAACACGCACAATTTTTTTATTCGGCGCATATTTACAGTAGATCGAGCACTAATTATGTGTCACGCTCATATCACTCTAGGTGCTACTTTCTTGCTGGGGTAACACACACTCTGTTGTCCGCGATTTCGCTCGCATATAATAACCCATTAATTACTTAATTCTCCCTCTGAAAGTTACTTTATTCCAATGGAAACTCCATTCACACCAGTTCAGCCAATTACATGAAAATAGAACGCATACATACATATACACTTTTACATTAATATTAGTAGCGGTTACTTACCAAGTATAGTGAGGTGAACATTATAGACTTCAGCTCCATATGGGTTTCCGGCCTTGCATTGATATAACGCACCGTCAGCAGTTTCTGTCTGTTGTAGTTCCAAGAAACTGGTCATCCCTTCATCAGTTTTAGCTTCTGAGATTTTGATCCTATTTTAAACGATATAAAATATATAATAATCAGAAAGAAAGACGAAAATAAATTTACTTCAAATTAAGTAAAATTTTATAACAAACTAACTGACCCAGCGAACATTGTGCCATCTTAATTTGGCAACAACAGCCCCACCTACCGAAATCGTGTTTTCAAACCATTCAGAAACACATTACAATTTTATATTTACATACAAAAATTACATATATGTCTCTGACCAAATGACACAAATAGAATCTAAAATAAATACAATACGAATCGAGAATTACCACCCAATAGACATTATCTGTACTATATCTAAGGAGTTTGCAACTTATTTCATTATCCGCACTGCTAACGATTAGAATTATCGTCTACAGCCCCTGCCATGAGTTTGCGGCTTGTCAAGTTTACTGCATTCGCTACCGTCTCTGTAAATTGTTTGTATGAAAACTTCAAACAGCGCCTCTATTGGCAACTAAGAGAAATCGTTTTTAGAGCAAAAGTATCACAGGTCTCAACACGTAACTTATCGAACGCAATCTATACCAACTCATGGTTAAGACTCTGGGCCCTTTACGTGAGTTTACAGCACTATACTCGCTAACGTCTCCGTGAATGATTTGTATGAAAACTTTAAATAGAGGCTCTACTGGTAACTGAGAGAACTAAATTTTTAGACTTGTTCCTGGTTTCTATATTCAAAAAACTATCCGTTTTTGCTAACGAATGGTAGTTTTTTGTACGAATAGTAGTCGTTCGTGGACTGTAACACAAAGCATTTCGAGTAACTACTCGTATAAGCAACGCGTTACTTTTGACAACAGACTTTGGTTGTGCTAGCGAATTACAGTTCGTTGATTACATAAAACGGGCTTTAAAGCGCTGTAGACTTTAAAACGTACATTACGGAACGTAATCTACAGTATTCTATAAATTTTAAAGAAAGAAAAAAATTTCGCCCCAGACAGGATTTGAACCTGTAACCTTTCGTCTCAAGCCGACGAATGCTCTAACCAATTGAGCTACTGAGGATTCAAGTCCCGTGGCGAAATTTTTAATTCCTTTCTAACCCGTTAACGTTATACTACAGTAACTCATGGTAAAGGCTCTGGACCAGTTTTGTCAGAAAAAAAAACTTGACGTCGTCGAAATAAGAGTGAAAAGACTTCTATCTTTGTTCCTACATCCCAATATAACTTTCCATCTGGTAGGCTTCGTCTCATCTATTTGGCCTGCGCTAGTAAAAGTAACCTAAAAAAGTATATCACCATCTTCAACCCCAACATAACTTGCCTAGTTGCTGCTGTTTTAAATGGCCTGTGCTGGTACAAAATAAGCTGTAAATAGTACATAACCATCTAATTTTCCAAGCTACTGCTAGTTAATAAAAAAAAATTCAAACAAATAAAAACGGTAAAAATAAATAAACACCCAGATCCAAAAATTCAGACATCAATGGTGATCACACAAATGCCTTCGCAGGAAATTGGACCCAAGCCGCAGATTAACCTTGGGTCCGTAATCGTTTAACCAGCGTGGCAAAAGAGAAAAAATAAAAACAAAGCAAGGAAAATGGTCTCAGGATACTTACCTCTGTGTTAGAGGATTAACTGGTTTTCCGTTCCTCGTCCACATCATTCGTATCGGATCATCTCCCTTCGCCTGGCACTCGATAGTAACATGCTGCCCTAGTTTCACTGTTAAGTTCCGGGATGGGATATCAAATGTCACTGGTTCTGAAAAGGAACATTATTAGACCGAAACTTTTATATTACTTTTATAAACTTTTTACTCTTGTCAATATAAACCAAGTTTATAATATTCTTGTCATTATAACTTTAGTTTTTTGCCATTGTGGTTTCCAGTTTAGGTCATCTGATAATCTCTCAAAGGGGCTAACTTGAAACCATTGCCGCCTTGGTGTCTTTATGCAATGTGTATATCCTACTAACACAAACCCAGCAGGTTTTTCTTATCTTATCACACCCAAAATGGATGGACCAATTTTGCTAATTACTTTATTTGCTGTGTTAGTTACTGTCAAGAGAAGTAAAAACCGGGTAAGTAGCAGAGAGAATGAAAAAACAATGCGTAAATTTGTATAAACTGTTAGTAGCTGTTAATGTCAAGCCATACGCAAACAAACTTCGTTCGACGGATCGGCTAATACCATAAAATTAATTAAAAAGTGCTTACTATTAACAGTGATCCATATTGTCTTGCTTAGAGCTTCGCCAACACCATTTTCCACATGGCAAGTATATAGACCAGCATCAGAGAGGGCAACAGATTCAAATATGAGAGAGCCATTGGATAAACTGAGGACTCCGCCCCCAGCTACTTCTAGGACTGGTCGCCATGATTCGGATACAACTAGAACAAAATTTTATATTCATTTTTGAACTTGCAGTGTTCGCTATATACAGGGTTACAGGCTGAGTCGACCTAGAACCTTTAAGTGTGTATAGTTTCCATCATTTTGACTGATTTGACCGTTTTTAAGATATTCCAATTTATTTGTTTTTATAAAATTTGTGGGCTTTTTGATTATTAGATTAGATATACTGGAAATGTGTCGGTCTCGTAATTATTTTTATTGAATTTTCACACATTAAATAAAATGCTTTATGACCTCAATAGCCAAAAGAGATCGTAAGGGTAGGTATCCTTCAAAAAGAAACAAATTTTCAAATTTTTAAGTAACTTTTATCGCTTTTTATAGGTAAAAACATTAGCACTTATTTGCAGATATGTTTAATAATATCTAAGTTTTACGAGTATCATCTATCTAATGAAGTATAGTAATCTAGGATTTTATGATAATTCATTATAAAAGTTAGGTTTATGGTCTACAGAGGAGGTTAAAAATAATGGATCTGATGTATAAGGGACAAGACCTAAAACTATTGCATATGAAGACCTATAGCACTACACAGTTGAAACTTGACGACTTGAAATACTTTGAAACGATTTACGGTTTTTGAATCAAAATTAAAAAATGAACAAACTTGCATAAAAGTCAAAAAAAATTAAACCGAGGTTTTCAAAATCTCAAAATATCATTAAGGTATCACATCTAGAATCGTTTTCCTTAAAAGATAGCTTAAAAAATGTTTGCAAGGTTACGTGGTTCAGAAATTTATCCGACCCAATAATATATTCAGCCGCTAAGAAAAACAGCGTGCAAATTAAAGATTAAACTATAGATACACCCAAAGTTGTGTGAGCACAAAGAATGACCCACCTCTTTTAACTTCTAATATGTTGTAGATCTCGATGAAAAATATTTTTAAGAATTGGTTTGAACGAGACCTTATATGTTGTATGTTCATAGCGTAGTTTCTGTGTGATTGACGGACAAATATCCAAACAAACGAACTTTCAGATTAATAATCACCTCTGTGGTCTAGCGGTTCAGTTGTTGGACTTGACTGCATGAGGTCCCGGGTTCCAATCCCAGGTCGGGCAACAAAAAGAAAATTGGGTGTTACCAATTTTCTAATAAAAAATGTTGCTCGGGATAGAACATGTGCCCGGTTGGCGATAGGCTTGCCATCTATCACATTTTGGGACTTAGTATCTTCAACTACTCGTTGGTGCCCTGGTTGTGTCTTTGCCTACCTCTTCGAGGATATGGGCGTGAAGATACTTTTTACAGTATATAGTGTGATAGTGTGATATTCAAAAACCTCAAATAAAACTTTGTCATTAACACAAATACTATAAAAAAAGAATTTATTGCAATTTTGCAGTCGAATAAAAATACAGTTTTAATAGCATAAACTTTATCGTGCATAATAATATTTAATATAAATACAATAATTTTCCAGTAAAAATGCGTATTCTCATAAAAAATTCTCGTTCACTGATCCTTGAAAAAAGTCGTAAAACCAAATTAGAGCAAGAGCTTCTGTATTAATTTTAGCAATTCTGCGAAACGTAGCCATAATATTTTAATATTACGGAAATTCTGAGCAATAGGGCGTTTTAATTTAAGTAAGTGTCCGTATAAAGTTCGTTATAAAATTAGTGGGATTAAATATTTTAATTACGTATTTTGTTTTTAAGCAGAGCGTTTGCTTTTATTAATTTTCTATTTTACAAGTTATGAGCGTGGCTTCGTCTGTTAAGTTTGACTTCTCTGTTTTGAATATTTGCATAACCACAATGTATGAGACTATGTTTTGACATGTCTGTTTCGAATATTTGCACATTCACAATGTATTACAAAATGTTTTGACTTCTCTGTTTTAATATTTTCACAACCACAATTTATTAGAATATGTTTTGAATTCTCCGTTTTGAATATTTGCACAACCACAATGTATGAGACTATGTTTTGACATGTCTGTTTCGAATATTTGCACATTCACAATGCATTACAATATGTTTTGACTTCTCTGTTTTAATATTTTCACAACCACAATTTATTAGAATATGTTTTGAATTCTCCGTTTTGAATATTTGCACAAACACAATATGTTGGTATGTATAAAAAATTTTGTAACAACTTCTTTTGTAAATAAATATTTTTGATTTGGTTTTTCTTTTCGCGTGATTCACTTGAACAGCTGAGATTAAAAGTAGAGCATGTGATATACGTTCTTAACCGAGTTTTAGATTATCCATTTATAAAATTTTACTCCAATTAGTTTAGTTTTTGAGGTTATTTTGACACCCCGTGGTAAGGGCACAGTTATGGGATGTTTTTTTTCATCAAAAAATTTGTCAACAAAAATAGGAATCCACATTATTATAATTGTCAAGACTTGTTTAGTTTTTAATAACTACTGATTTCTGCAATTAGTTCATCTCCTGCCGTTATACATTTTGTATAAAGCACACTTTACATAAATAATCGATTAATTATTTTTTATTCCTTTATTATAATTGGAACTGGATATAATATTATGACTTAGATATACTAGTAAATGTAATTAATTTGAAAATAGAAATTGTAATTAAATAATGGCATAATTTTATATACAGTATCTAATAATGAATAATATGAGTTGTTCAAAATATTTGCATGCCAACTATTTGCTAAAATAGGCTTAAGTGCTTGTTTTGTATTTTAAATCCTCCTTACCCTATTTGAGCAAAAAAAATATTGTTATTATTTCTAATAAATACAAAGATACAAAAAATACAATACAACATTTATTTATTATTAAGTAATACGTTAATTATTAAGAATTTTGATCAAAATCGGTTCATTGGTATCGGAGTATAAGATTTATTTCAATTTTGTGTCACGAAGTGAATATCTGTAACATCTATCTGTCTATACAGACAATTAAATAAATTGGAGTATCTGTTTGTATTATAAAAATACATTCATACCTGCACCAAAATGTAATTTTTTACTAATTCTATCAGTCTGTCTGACGGTATGTCCGTTTCTTCTGTCTAATCTCTGAAACAGCTGAACCAATATTGACGGGAACTCTCATTGGCAGGAAGCTGATGTAATAAAGAGTAACTTAAAAGCTACTTTTATTTTAAAAAAATCTTTATAGTTAGCTAAATTGTTTTGTTAAAATGTTACCGCTTTTCATTACATATGCATGGTACGGTTAATGAGACGTAAAAATATTTTTAAAATTTTGTCTGTCTGTTGGTCTTTTTTTATTTCGGTCAATCTCTGTAAGGACGACAGAACCGATTTTGACGCGACTTTCATTGGCAGGTAACTGATGTTATAAAGAGTAACTTGGACTATCTACTCTTATTTGAGAAAAAATTTAAATACTAAGCAACGTTTTTATAAAATTACACAGTTTTTATAAAATTATATTATATATTTATAGATTAACTAGATTTTGCTCGGTGCTTTTAAAAATACGAAAAAATATTAGTACCTTCTTTCTTCAACCAATGTGTCTGAGGCTGCGGGTATCCGTTGGCATTGCATGAAACATGACCATTTCTTCCCAACAATAGAGATGTGTTTTGAGGTTCTTCGCTCCATTTTGGTGCAACTGTTGGACAACATTTTTCACTATGTTGAAATCATTTATGACAGCAACGTCCCAGTTACAGTACTAATATTTAAATTATGCGCTTTGGCTTTACACTTTTTACACTTTATACTTTTATTTTTAAATTGGCTGACCTAATCTAAATTTAAGGGAAATGATTAATTATGTTTAATAACAACTCTGTATAGATATCTTTAAAATACATTCGGATTTCCGAAGCTTGACGAATATAGCCGAAGCGCATCATTTAAATAGTACTACTGTACATACATGGTGTCTATAGGCATTGGCTGTGTTCATCAGGTTCTCCTGCTTAGCGAATTACATAAAAATGTGAAAATGGTTAAAACAGAAGAGAAGACACATGGAGTAGATAATAGAGATCCTAGAAGGTTGTAAACACTGGGTGCAAACATGGTTTGCATCCGTCTGCACCGTAGATTTAATCCAAATTTAAAAATAACTGGAGGATGGAAAAAGTTTCTTCCAACGTCACTTTTGGTGGAAGACATGTTTACAACCGTCTGAAACGTTTTTAAAGTATTAATTACCTTTGATATATAAATTGACAGTCCGATTGACTTTTGCCACATGGTTTGCAGCCACACAAGTGTATGTTCCACAATGTTCCAGTGACACATTCTTGATTATGAGTACGCTGAATACCTCCAAACTACGTTCCACTATCTGTGCCACAAAGCATTCCAC
>NJDC01000132.1:126519-138318 GCA_002245475.1 Calephelis virginiensis
CTCGTAACCTGGAAGATTAAACTTTATTATATTTCTTTTCACATATCCATGCTTACTGTTACAAATACGAAAGTCTGTCTGTATGTTAGGCTTTCTCGGCTAAACCTCTAAGCCTAATTTCGATGAAATTTGACATGTAATTTTCGAGTTCGAACATAAGATATTGTTTTTTTTTTAAATCAATACAAAAAAGTTTATGATAAGAAAGTTTGTATGAAAATAACTCTTTGGTCGAGTGGATAGCGTACACGCCTAACTATACTGATCAACCGCAAGGCTCGGGTTCGATTCCCGACGGGGGCAGGCATTTGTGTGATGAACATTTAGATGTCTGCATTTCCGCGCCCGAGTGTATATTAAATTTATTCTGGTATCTATTCACGTATTTCTATGTAGTCGAATCGTAGACTAACACTCAAAATACAAGCATACAATTTACATACTTTGGGGTTAGATTAAATTTGTGTAACTTGCATAGAAATATCAATTTATTTATTTTTAATGATGTTGACCAAAACTGCTTTCCGTAGTAACCATTAAACGCTGAGGAATTCGCGGATTACTAGCTAGTAAGAAATAAATTGCTAGCAATACCTATGAAAAGTGTGAAAGTTTCAATTATCAGTTTAAGGAACCATTAAATTATGTATTATGAAAGTAAAAAAGTTGCAATCACTTGAAGAAATTTAAATCTTATTATATCAGCCAAAGAATTTGAAGCAATGTGGGACTTTAACATAATACGTAATTTTATGGGTCAAGAAAGAATTTGAATGATCCATTTACTGTTATCTATATTATGTACTAGCGGCCCGACCCGATTTTGCACGGTTATGAAATATATCTACCTTCAATATACAATATACAACCTTTCTCTTCAATCACTTTCTCTATTAAAAAACCGTATTAAAACCCGTTGCGTAGCTTTAAAGATTTATGCATACAAGTGACAGATTTTATTTTGCTAATTCCGCGTAAACAGTGTAACTGTTGTGGCAAATAGAGGATTATTATTGCAAATGACACAGAATGTGACAAGCCTAGCTAACGTTTCCACCGGCCTCCTCCGCGACCAGAACGACGACACACGAGACTCGTGTGTCGTCGTTTGTACAGTACGGTCGAATTCCTGAGGATGCCTCGGTGTAGAGGCGAAACGTACGTCGAGTGCGATTGGGTGTTCTCTTTGATGAGTGCTTCGACAAAGTTGGCGAAGGACGTGACAAGTGGTTTTGTTTCCCGTGTTCGGACTCTATTCGTGATTTGGTCGCGGAGGTGGGAGGTGGAAACTTTAGATAGGATTATCACAAGCGAAGGACGTGACAATTTATATTGTTTCCTGAGTTCGTCCTTTATTCGTGTTCTGGTCGCGGAGGTAGGCGGTGGGAACGTTAGTTAGGCTTGTAACATTCTGTGTCATTTGGAGAATCATTTGCCATAACAGTTACACTGTTTACGCGGAGTTAGCAAAATAAAGGCTTATTTTACATCTTTTACAATGGATTTCCGCAAAGCAACACCTGATTCAATAAAACACATACAAAGGCACATAGGGACAGATTAAGCGACTTTGTTTTATACTATATAGTGATAATGTCTAGAAGGTACACACTGTTTCGAAACAATTTAGTCAGAGGCCTTGAAAAAAACATAACTTCTAACTTCTCAAAATGTTCTTTTTTACTATTTAAGGTGGTTAACGTATACCACTCGCACGAATCAACTGGTTGGGATGCAACCCCTCTCCCGCTGCCCCGCGTGGCACCCTAATTCGCCGCAAACGCTGAGCAGCGATAGCCTCTGTGCTACCGTTATCAAACCGATCTTTTATCAACATTAACAAAAAATATATAAATATCACCTCTATGGTCTAGTGGTTCAGTTGGACTTGACTGCATGAGGTCCCAGGTCAACAAAAAAAAATGGTTTTTCCAATATAAAAAAAGTATCTTCATATCCCATATCCCCGAAGAGGTTCGCAGAGGCACAACTAGGGTACCCACGACTAGCCGAAGATACTTAGTCCCACAATGTGATAGGTGGCAAGCCTATCGCTAATCCTATTAATATTATAAATGCGAAAGTTTGTAAGTATGGATGTATGGATGTTTGTTACTCTTTCACGCTCGAATGGCTGAACGGATTTGTCTGAAATTTGGAAGACAGATAGATTGTGACCTGGATTAACATATAGGCTGTTTTTAATCCCGATCGCACACCGGGTTTCTGTGAAAACGCGGGTGAAGCCGCAGGTAGCAGCTAATATAACAATAAAACATATTGCTCGGGATTGGATATGTGCCCGGTTCGTGATAAGCATGCCACCTATCACATTGTGAGACTTAGTGTCTTCGGATAGCCGTGGGTGCCCTGGTTATTCCTCTCCCTGCCTACCTCTTCAAGGATATGGGCGAGAAGAGATATATAAATAAATGAAAATGACAAATGACGTCACAGCGCTAGGTACGCAGTTAATTCGTACGGGTTGTTCATTTTATGGATCATGACAAGTCCACACCATTGTGGTACCAGTATTATAAGCCAGCGATTTCAATATAACATGTTAAAAAACAAATTAATCCTTAAGTTTTTCAGTATGCTTAAAAACGAATTCAGAATTTTTATTTATACAGAATTCAATGAATGAAAGAAACCTTTTTACAAATATCTAATTCTCGACGCAAGAGAAGCTTCTCGTACGTCAAATGAAGTTAAAAATATTCTTTAGTCGTACTTCAAACTGTGATATAAACAGCTTTTCCACGAAGTTAAAGGTCAGCGCAAATTAACGTAATTAGCTAGAGCATCCCTTTAAAGCGGCAACCTATTTGCCGTAACTGAAAGGAATTAAATTTACTTCACGTATTACGAACAAGAGTACTCAAATACGGTCATAAATTTTAAAATATAAAGATAACAAAATTGCATCAAAACCGACTATTCATTACTGTCGTCTAAACGGCCAGTTTCAATAATCTTTTAGATAAAAGATTGAAGTACTTTAGCGCAGTCACTGGCAACTGTTCATTTTTAATACTTATTTAACAAAAATACTTTATAAACTTAAATATAGTAAGCTTATCTTTAACTGTAGATAGGTTTCTATATTTGGCCGTAAGTAAACGGAAAAAACATCATTAGTAGGTATGTATGTATATGTAGGTAACCCATATATGTTATTTAAAAGGTAAAAATATTATCTATTGAATGAAAATAAGCATTACGTAAAGGTTTCACTACAAAATACCTTAAAAAATTTACAATGCTACTTTAGGTACAAAAAATTGCTGTTTTATTCATTTTTTTTAACATACTTCAGAAACAAACACATTTACAATATTTTTTTATACTGTCCTAATATTTAATATTACTCACAAATTGACATAAAAATTATTGTTCTTAGTTGTATTACTCAAAGGTTAGCGCTGTTTGAAAATGACCCTTTTGAAAGGGTCATGTACGTAAAGCTTCATATTAAGCGCTATTAATTTTCGTAATGAAAATATAATAATAACTTTTTAATGGGTGTTTTTGTCGATAAAAATTGGTATATTTTGAAACCTTAAATTATCGCTAGATCGTGTCCTTACACACTGTTTACAAAAATATACAGACTGATTGAAAACCCCCTATTTTTGAATTCCTGATTGAAACATAGAATCCAAAATTTTTACCTTGATTCTGCTGTAAAAAACTTTCCCAGAAATTAACCATCTTACCACTAAAATAATTTAGACAAATGTTTAACTAAACACTGTCCAAAATTTATAATCAACCAATGACATGCTACTAGTACATGTCAATAACGTGGCAATATGCCGTTAGTTGAAAACTCAATTTTTGACAGTGTTGTGTAAATGTGTTTAAACAGGGTTTAATTTTTTTAGTGGTGTTTTATTCTGTATAAGTAAATGTCGTAGTAAATGGTAATTATCATTATTTGAGAACTGTTCTATAAGCGAAGTTTGTCTATCAACAGTTTTCTGTGTAAAATAGATCATCTGGCTCTCTAAAGAGTCATATCCAACAAGAGTATCTACTGCCTTACTTATTCCTATTGCCATAATGAAACTGTTTAGGTTCAGAAGGTGGGGTAGGGGTAGATTTGTATATTACCAGCGGCCCGCCCCGGCTTCGCACGGTTATGAAAGATACATATAAACCTCCCTTTTCAGTCACTTTACGTATTGAAAAACCGCATCAAAATCCGTTGCATAGTTTTAAAGATTTAAACATACAAAGGGTCATAGGGACAGAGAAAGTGACTATATTTTATAATATGTAGTGATGCCTAACACCCTGGCCACAAAACAGCGACAGATGTATCGCTACAACTATAACTTCTATTGTGTATATGGTCATCTCTTTCCAACAGGAGAGATGTGAGCTTGGTTGCTATCTTACTTCACAAAAAATATAAAATCAACGGAAATTACTTACTGGCAATAGAGCGCTTTGGAGTTCCCGATAAGCTATCAGATTCTTCAATTATATCAGCCCTCGTTTCCAATGTTGACCTGGAAAAATACACCGGAGGCAGCAATTATTTTTAATTAAATGTAACAGATATCTTCATAGGGTGCTGAATTCAGACTTTTGTACATAAAAAATAATAAATCCGTTTTCATTTCCAAGATATGGAACATGGACTTTTTTGAAACAAGTAGGCCTCGTAGCAGCTGCACGTAATTCTAGTCTTCGTAGTCTTGATAATAGCCTTTGGCGACAAACCTGGCGATTACTTTTTACTGTCTGTAGCAAAAAAAACAGGGGAAAATATACAAATCCTGACATAATCTAGGGGCATGGGAGTGCCCCCACCAAGTTTAAATACACAGGTTGGCCGTTTCGACACCATCACATGGAAGTCAAGTAAAAAATGTATTCACCTATTGTTACTTTTTTATTATGCTAATAGTTGTTGCCAGCAGCGTTGCTCGCGTGGTCCCACAGGATCATTATTTAGGGATAAAAACTACTCTATGTGTTAATCCAAGTTACCCTCTATGTGTGTACCAAATTTCATGAAAATCGATGCAGCAGTTTTTGCGTGAGGGAGTGACAAACAAACAAAGAGGCAAACTTTCGCATTTATAATATTAATAGGATTACAGTACAGTTCTTATAGTGCTGAAACGGTTAAGCCACATACTACTACGAATTACCGTTATGCCATTAGTAATGAATCCTTGTTGATGTTATGACAATAGATTTGTAGATCTTTGGATATAACTTACTAGGTTTAAGTGGTCTTTACAAAATACAGGGTTACTAATACTTAACTTATAACCTTTCTAGGGCTGCTTTAGTACATAAAAAGCAACAACTTTTGTTCTACAAATTTTAGAAAATCACGAAAAAGAAATTTGGTCCTCCATACAAAAAGTTCATCGTCCTCTGACAAAATTTATGAAGAACCAATTTTTTTCGCGATTTTCTGAAAATTATACAAAAAAGTTGTTGATTTTTATGTACTAAAGCCGCCCTAGAAAGTTTATACGTTAGCAATTAGTAACCCTGTATATCGAAAGTTATCGTTATGTAATAAAATATAATAATAAATAAGTTAAAAAACTTAGATAATGAGACTTAAACAACACATTATGGTTAAATGATAAATATTTATTATTTTTGTTAAGACCTAGTTTTTGAAACATATATTTTTTGGGTTAATATTTAGATTAAATGCCTTTGTTTTTTGTGTGATAATAGTTTGATCTTCAATATATGATTTGGTTTGGATTTATTCGTACTACTAAAAATCCAAGACTTTGCTATTACTCTCACATACGTCTAAAATACGACAAATGTAAGCCTTTCAATTATAACGGTAGGAAGTTAAGGCATTGGAAAGGTGATTCCGAACCTTTGCAAAAACTCCTGTCCCCAGTCCCAGTTTTATAGTAATAGCGTTAATAATATACGAGCTGACAGTCGCCTCTTACCAACTTCTTAGTAGGTAAGCCTATGTTCTATAACCAGGACCGCCACCTAGGTTAATGTAGCAAAAGATATTTTCCCCGAACTATGGTAAATAATCACTCCAAAGCAAATCGAAACTAAATTAAAAACGTTACTAAAAATTTAAGTTTTTTAGAAACTAAATTATTTAGAGACCCACTGGGGAAATTGAAACAAAATCTTCAACACAAACTCAATCCTCTTAAAGCTAAAGAGAAACCTTAAAGGCACACGGTACAATTTTATTACCATAATAAAATACGGGACGCTAAAATTCATCTTCCCGAAGTAAATGTGGGAATATCACTACTTCAAGTACTTGTTTACAAGAATAAACTAGCAGTTTCCCGCAACTCCGTACGCACGTTTAAGTAACTTTTCGAGGTTAGTAATGGGAACGAAAGATTTTCGTAGTAGCAGTAAAAGGTCCTAATTACCGCACTATAAACTGCTACTATACAAAATTTAAAAGAAATGCGTAATTTAGTTTTTGCCCGAAAAGTGAATAGACAAGCACAAAAACTATTTAATACCCTTCATTTTGATTTCTACATCCTTAATCTTTCTCTACAAGATAAAGTTGCTTGGAATAGATCGCTGAGTTGGCGATAAAGAGGACTTTGTATATTTTATAGAAAATGTTTATTTTATATATTTCTAAATTCTCTGTGGTCTAGCAATCCGGCGTCGGACTTGACTTCTTGAGGTCCCGGATTCGATCCCCGGGTCAGGCAAAAAAAAATTAGCAAATGTATATTTTCAATTTTCTAGTTCCAATAACGTTGTTCGGGATTGGATATGTGCCCGGTTGGCGATTGGCTTACCACCTATCACATTGTGGGACTTAGTGTTTGCGGCTAGTCGTGAGTGCCCTGGTTGTGCCTCTGCCTACGGCTTCAGGGATATAGGTGTGAAGATACTTTACTTCTCTGTATTTGGTTCACAATAAAGAGTTATATTATTATAGTTAGTACCTAAATTCCCGAGCTTCGCTCGGTATTTTTTTAGCAAACACTCATTGACTTCATGTTACTTAACAACGCCATGTGCTGGAACAACTTTATTGCTCACAGAAAATAGTATTATTATTTGCCAATAGATGTCAGGAAGAGTCATATTTTTTAGTTTAAACACGAATAAAATGACGTTTTCTAAAAATTATTCCTAGTTAGATCGATTTGTCTTGTATATATATAATATACAATATTCAAGAATTGCTCATTTAAAGGTATAAGATATCCTATATAAAAGAATGTGTGATTTAGTCATTCTTTTCAAAAATACTTCAAGTACAGATTTAGTTTTATTACTGTTTTATTATATGTATAGATATGGACACATATGTTATATTTACCTTTACACATTTAGTGCATAAGATTTTTTTAATTACATAGAGCCGTAAATGTATTTTCATAGAATGTTACTAAAAACATGCTGCACAAGCTTTTAAGTTAAAAAACAGCAAGGTTAGCAACATAATAGCCATTCAAAATAATCTGCACAAGTCGCGGGTCATAGATTAATTACAGAGATGTATTGTTAATCTTGTCTATATCACTGGTGGTAGAGAGCTATGCTGCTACTTGCCCGGGCGAAGATCTACCGTCTTACCTGTTCCTGCCGCCATAATGACAGTTCCAGTCCGGGGATAGGGTAGCTAGTACAGACCTAAAACATAGCTATATAACAGCCACGGACCTATAACATCTGTGGTGTCTATAGGCCACGGCCACGGATTCTCGTGATATAAAAAAATCTGATACTACATCCTCAAAGCCTTTATAATGTTTCAGCTTCATAGTGTAAGATAAATTTCTAGCTCGCAAGGTTCAACGAGAAAGTATTCACTTCACTTGAAAGCTAACTGAATCAATAGGTATTTAAAAAGAAAACGTAATATTTCTAGATAACATCCATTTAGTTACGACCCGTAGAACAAATTGAAATAAAATTAAAAATGAGCTCAATCCTCTCAAAGCTAAGCTAAAACTTAGTAGACTTCACATACCAGAACTAAGAAGTAATAAGACGTGAACGTCTTTAAAGCTGTAGTGATTATACTACTCCTACATACATACATACATATCTTCACGCCAAGTCCCTTACGGGGTAGGCAGAGAGTATCGAGTGCCAGACCTCACGATCCTGACAAACCTGTCTTGCTTCCTTCACATTCATAACCCTTTTCATACAAACACGCCGGTTTCGGAGACTCTTGACACCACCCTCGGATAATATCCGATTGATCTGGTCTCCCCGGGTACCTACATCCATCCACATTCGCACTGTATATCTGCTTTGTCAATCTTTCATCTGTCATTCTTTCCACATGACCGAACCAGCGGAGCATGCCCTTTCGCATTTTAACACCAACACTTTCTTTCAATCCCACTCTTTCTCGGATCTCACTGTTACGAATGCGGTCAGCGAGCGTTACACCACAGATTTTCCGTAGTGCTCTCATTTCGACCGCATTTATCCTACTTTCATGCTCTTTCTGACATACCCAACTCTCACTTCCATACAGTAACGTTGGAATAAGCACAGAATACTACTTCTAGCTTTATATATCAACACTTTTGAACTTCATGACTACATAACGTGAGCTACGGGTTAAAGTGCAAAACTATTTTAAATATAAAAAAAGCTTAGGTATTGAATATTAAAAAATATTAGGAAACAAAAAACGAATATACAATTCGGAGCAAAACTGAGTTACAAGGTCTTTAGAAAGTAAATTAAATATTTGTAGATAACACCATTTAGATACGACCCGTACAGTAAATTGAAACAAAAATCTTTAAAAATGAGCGCAATCCTCTCAAAGCTAAATCTAACGAAGAACCTCGTAAAGGCACATCGTACAGTTTTATCGCTATAATAAAACACGGGACCCAGAAGTTTACCTTCCTGAGATAAATGTGGGAGCTTCCTGCCTCATACGAGCACTTGTTTACACGATACAATAAATGTGAACGTATTTAACGTTCGGTTTCCACTTACACAGAGTAGTGACTACCCTTATCTCTTTTATACAGGGTTACTAAAAATTTTACTAAGTACTTAGTAGACCTCAGAACTAAGAGGTAATAAAACTTGAACGTCATTGTCGCAGAGTCAAATATTAGCTGTTAGAGTGTTACTAGCTGCTGTTGTCTGTATTCGTCAGACGGAGAAAACCAGTGTTGAAGTACATTAAGTCTCAACAAATACTTTTCCCTATTGACGGACTCATAGTACCATGCTCTGTGTCTTATTTATTACTAGCTGCTACCTGCGGCTTCGCCCGCGTTTTCACAGAAACCCGGTGTGCGATCGGTATTAAAAATAGCCTATATGTTAATCCAGGTCACAATCTATCTGTCTTCCAAATTTCAGACAAATCCGTTCAGCCATTCGAGCGTGAAAGAGTAACAAACATCCATACATCCATACTTACAAACTTTCGCATTTATAATATTAATAGGATTACTTTTACTTTTATGCCCTTTATTTAATTTGAATATGTTTAGTGTTAGGTTAAATTGTTAGTTGTTTTTTATGATGTGTAGTAAGTTTTAGTTTGCCAACAAACATTTTCTTTCTTTTCTTTTTTTAAAGCTAGATTAAATATACCACTTTTGAGTTACACATTAACATTTTAGAACATTACATAGTATAAAACAAAGTCGCTTCCTCTGTCCCTATGTCCCTTTGTATGCTTACGTAAACCTTTAAACTACGCAACGGATTTTAATGCGGATTTTTTTAATAGATAAAATTTTTAAAGAGGAAGGTTTATATGTATATTTATATCACTACATATTATAAAACAAAGTCGCTTCCTCTGTCCCTATGTCCCTTTGTATGCTTACGTAAACCTTTAAAACTACGCAACGGATTTTAATGCGGATTTTTTAATAGATAAAATTTTTAAAGAGGAAGGTTTATATGTATATTTATATCACTACATATTATAAAACAAAGTCGCTTCCTCTGTCCCTATGACCCTTTGTATGCTTACGTAAACCTTTAAAACTACGCAACGGATTTTAATGCGGATTTTTTAATAGATAAAATTTTTAAAGAGGAAGGTTTATATGTATATTTATATCACTACATATTATAAAACAAAGTCGCTTCGTCTGTCCCTTTGACCCTTTGTATGCTTTAATCTTTACAACTACGCAACGGATTTTGAAGCGATTTTTTTTGATAGGTAAAATGTTTGTTTTGTTGTTATGTTGCCTCTGTGGTCTAGCGGTCCGGGTGTTGGACTTGATTGCATGAGGTCCCGGATTCGAATCCCGGGTCGGCCAACAAAAAGAAAATTGGATTTTTCCAATTTTATAATAAAAAAAAATGTTGGTCGGGATTGGAAAATATGTGCCCGATTGGCGATAGGCTTGCCACCTATCACATTGTGGGACTTAGTGTCTTCGGCTAGTCGTGGGTGCCTTGGTTGTACCTCTGCCTACCTCTTCGGGGATATGGGCATGAAGATACTTACTTACTTACTTACTTACAAAAGGTATTTTTTTGTACTTTCTTTTTCACGGTAGTATTTTGCCATTAGTTAAGTAGAAATTTGCATGAAATTTACCAAAATCGGGATTCAATTATAATTACTTAGTCATAAGTCGTCAGTCACGTCAGGGTCTTGGGTAAAGCGGTGACCTCATTACTCAAGCTCATTTAGTGAGGTTTTACGGCAACGAGGAAATTCATGATACGCTAATTTCTTCATGATTATTCCATTTGTGCACTTTCACTGAACAAAATACCACCAAAGTTGACTAATGTCACTCAATAAAAACACGAAATTCAATAAGAAAAAACTTCGACCATCTTTTCTCTCGATAGCGCCAAAACCCTACAAAAGGTATTTTTAACTTTTTTGGGGCATCACTACAAATTCGAATTTCAAAAATCAAACGGTCATCACAAAATCAGACTGCAATAATTACAACATCAAAAGTCTCTATCCTTGAGACTATTTTCGTATTTATAAGATAGATCGGCTGATTGCTCTAGGGAAGGCTTCCAATCTTTTAGTAACTTCAAAGGCCCTTTCCATGTTTATTCGTTGGAAATAAACGTGTACGAGTCACTGAATATCCGACTTGGTATTCGAGTTGTCTGGAAATGACAGTACGGATCCTTGATTTATATGGATTTGGGATTTCAAGGAACATCATTTTATTATTACTTGTGTTAAAATTATTCAAGCGTTTAGTAAAGCTTTCAGTGTTGCTTACTTGGAAATATCTTCTTAATAAACATAGATTAAAGTAGTTTAAGGTTTAAATTGACACTAGATATACCCGCAACTCTGTGCGCGAATGTCTGCTGTAAACAAAAACCCGATTTAAATAATTAAATCGAATTCATAGTACTGTAGTGTGGAAGATAAAATTTATTGCAAGTTCAAACACCAGCTTAAGATAAAATATACTTCTGTGGTCTAGCGGTCCAGGTGTTGGACTTGACTTAATGAGATCTTGAGTTCGATTCTCTAGTAGGGCAACAAAAAGAAAATAGGATTTTTCGAATTTTCTAATAAAAACAATGCTGGTCAGGGCACATCCAATATTTGCCTTGGTTTGGCGATAGACTTACCACCAATCATACTGTTGGACTTTGTGTCTTCGGCTAGTCGTGGGTGCCCTGGTTGTACTTATGCCTACCTGTTCTTGGATATGAGCGTGAGGATATTTTTACTTTATACATTCAAATGTTTCTCTACATAACAGATCTCAAGTGTACACTGAGTCACTTTATACGGAGTGTTGTTATGTTTGTAATATCACCTTCACGTGTTTTGTTTACAAACAGGAGGCAAACGAGTAAGTGGGTCAC
>NJDC01000132.1:145464-197075 GCA_002245475.1 Calephelis virginiensis
TGCGTTGCCAACCTGAGGTCAGTGTGTTAGGCCTAGAGCAAAAGTAAGTTTATCGGCTACCTTACCCTCCGGAACCTAACCGGAACACGTCATGACGTTATGGCGGCAGGGATAGGTAAGGCGGTGGTGCCAATCCGGGCGAGTCGCTGCAAAACTCTACCACCTAGTCAGATGTCACGGTGTTAGTGATGATAAGCCTATGCTTGCCTTTTACGAGCTGCCTGGCAAGAAAGGGAGATGGTCTATTCTGCAAAGGAGCCCGGACCAACACGGGGAAGACATCGTTTCCAACTTCTTAGAGATTAAGTTAACTAAACTTACCTAACTTATAAGTGATAATAACAATTAATATATAGCCCTAAAATTAAAAATAATGAATACCCTCTAAAAACACACCCCCACACACACACACACACACACACACACACACACACACGCACACGCACACGCACACGCGCACACATACACACATACACACACACACTCCTCCTTACTACTCGTACCTATTTATTAAAAAAAGGAAGTTAACAAAAATAACTAATCAAAATCTATTCGTAAGTATCTTCACGCCCATATCCCCGAAGAGGTAGATAGAGGCACAACCAGGGCACCCACGACTAGCCGAAGACACTAAGTCCCACAATGTTATAGGTGGCAAGCCTATCACCAACCGGGCACATTTCCAATCCCGACCAAAATTTTTTTGGAAAATTGGAAAAATCTAATTTTCTTTTTCTCATGCAGTCAAGTCCAACACCCGGACCGCTAGACCACAGAGGCGATAAATCTATTCGTTATCGGTGTAGTAATAACGTAACAAACAAACAAATAACTTACGGGAACCTAACCTTAAGTTAGGTTAAAAAAAGGAAACTAAACTATCTCCGACTCCTAGTTTATGTTCCCAAATAGTACATGGGGTAGATTTTAATTATCTAGACTCTCTGAATAATCATGGATCAATGGGAAATGTCGCTCTGTGGTCTAGCGATCCTGTTTTGGACTTGTTGAACCCTGAACAAGTACAAAACACTAATGTATTTCATATTAATATTAATGTGGATGTCTTCTTTATTTATGGTTTCAATATAATCCTTTTTAAAAATATTGGAATAAAAATAATGTCTTTGTGCCCTTTCTTGTCCTGATACATACACAAGATGTAATTTTCAGAATTTTGTCTGTCTCTATGTCGCGACAGCGATTCACGCCGAATCGATTGAACCGGTCGTCACAAACTCGGCAAGGTTATAGGCTACTTTTGATCCTGCTTATCAAAGGGGTTCCACTGAAAGAGGGGCAAACATGTAAATCCTACTAACATTATAAATGCGAAAGTTTGTAAGGATGTGTGTATGTTTGTTACTCTTTCACGCTCGTATGGCTGAACGGATTTGTCTGAAATTTGGAACACAGATAGATTGCGACCTGGATTAATATATAGGCTACTTTAAATTCCGATCGCATAACCGGTTCCTGCGAAAACGCAGGTGAAGCCGCAGGTAACAGTTAGTTAGGCTATAATTTTGTAACGCGTTGTTCAATTTCATTTATTCTTTTTTGTTTTATAGTATGTGCTTTACAAATTACAGATTGTCCCGTAATTTTATCTTAGTCATAAGTGTTGTAGTTTAGAAAATAACAGTCTCTGTAAATGACTAAATAACTTTAAATCCGGAGTGTAGAGCAATATTTGAAAGTACAGTTCATCTTATGCACACATCCCCGAAAAGGTAGGCAGACGCACAACAAAGGCACCCACAACTAGCCGAAGACGCTAAGTCCCACAATGTGATAGGTGGCTAGCATATCGCCAAACGGGCGCATATCCATTCCCGGGCAACGTTATTTCTAACAGAAAATTGAAAATACACATTTTCTATTTTTTTGTTGCACAACCCGGGAATCAAACCGAGGACCTCAAGAAGTCAAGTGCGACGCCGGACCGCTAGACCACAGAGGCAGAAAATCATGAACTTGAAAGTTTTTCCGTCTACGGCGATTTAGAAAAATGCTGATCTTTTTTAATGGTTTTAATAAGATGAAATTTCATAAATACTCATTCCTACATAAAATAACATTAGTATCTTAAAGTGTATACTTGACCAGATAAATATACAGGGTAGATATTAATTTAAAATGGAAGCAGTTTAAACAATTGGAAGAACAAAAAAGACAGCTGTTTCTAACTTAGTCTTTAATTTCGGTACTCTCTGTCTACCCTTTCAGGAACTTGGCGTGAAGAAATGTAATCTTCAATTTAAAAACCAATTTGCAAAAAAGAAATACATAAAAAAATGCAATATATAAGTTATAAATGTTGAAATGCACTCTATAATTTACTAGCTTACCTACCTGCCAACAAAAGTAAAGACTACGTGCTTAAGCGCAGTTCACATTTTCCAAGTTCTAGCTCCATTTAGGTTAGTATCACCTAGTTTCCAATTTACCAGTGACAAGGCTAACACTTAAAAAGTAAAACTCATCTGCGAAAAAGAAATATACAAAAGTGATAAAAAGCTATAAATAAAGTTGTATTTTCGAACATAATAAGTACGCTTTGGATGACGAAAACAGTTCAGCTTTAAGGAATAATTAAGAATTTTATCGCTTTACGTTATCCTCAAATAGATAGGCAGAGATACTACCAGGGCTAGCCAAAGACACCAACAACCAGTTTTCAAAAAGCCTATAATTTTACTTAAACAGCTTTTTTTTATTTTAGTTCAAATTAAACTTCTCCGAGACCATATATCAAGTCCAATACGTTTTTTAACAATTCCAATAAGTTTTTAAAGGGAATCACAACTAAAATCCTGCCAATATTGGGAAAGGGATTACAATATCAGACAAATATACACATTTTTTTAAATGGTTAATATATTGCTAACCGCGAGGTTTTTAACAACTTCACCGGACTATAAATATACACACTACTACTTTATATATTATATAACACTAGCCCCCCCCCCCTGCCTCGCACGGGTATAAAATATACATATAAACTTTCCTCTTCAATCACTTTATCTATTAGAAAAACCGTCACAAAATCCGTATTATAGTTTTAAAGATTTAAGCATACAAAGGGACATAGGGACAGAGAAAGTGACTTTGTTTTATACTAATTGATGCTATTATGTAGTGATATTATATTATATCATATTACTAACACACTGCATCGCACACCCTTCCAATGTGCAGTGCTGCTGATTTTGAGTTTATATTAAAAAAAATATACAGAAACCACACGAAACACACTTCTACAGCATCTATATGCAGCGATATTTCGAAGTTAAAATCCGCATCACCGCACACGGGTGCAGTATTCGACGGCAGTTTGATATCCGCCAAAGATACCATAGGATAGTAAATTAAAACGTAGGCGAGTCCGAGATGATCTATTTTTTGGAATAAGAGACTAAGCACACAGCCCTCCCAATGGTAAGACAACTGAGGCCAATAGTACTATAAAAGTAATAGGTGCCTCGCTGCCTGTGGCCGAGCTATTAACCACTAGCTACGCTACTATTCTTGGTGATAGCTAAGGTGTTGTTAGTTGTGTTAGTTTCGCCTAATAGTCAAATTGTCTATTCTACACACAGGCACCAAACCAATACTATTATAATAAAATAAAAGGCAAATAATTATATTCTTGGTGATAGCTAAGGTGTTGTTTGTTGTGTTAGTTTCGCCTAATAGTCAAATTGTCTATTCTACACACAGGCACCAAACCAATACTATTATAATAAAATAAAAGGCAAATAATTATTATTACGTAAAAACATCAAACAAAGTAACTTAATAACTGCAAGAGGTTTGCGAATAACAATAAAACTTAAAACAACAAACTTACCAAATCAAGAGGGCTTTACAGGGTTGTCACTCTTTAATTTGACTTTATTACTCAACGAGAACGTAATATGTTACACTCTTCATCTGGTTTGGTGTAATTATTACGTATTTGTATGTGTATACGTACTTTATGATCCCAGTAAATGAGCTAGAAATTTAAACTCTGACATCACAACATGATAATTCTATTTGCTGTTCAAAAGTTAAATGTTTTTCTGCAACGCTATTATTTATTATGGAATAAAACAAAGAACTAGAAAACTTTTCGTTATTACAAATTGTATCGTCTAACGGCCAACGTCATTAACCTACCTAAGATAAGAGATAGAGCTAGTTTAAATCAGTCGCCAAGTAACCGCTGCTTTCTTTAATAATTAGCAAAGATATCTTAGCAACAAAACTTTAGTAGGCCTATCTTTATCTGTAGATAGGTTATTAATATTGGCCGTAAGTAAAAAAAAGCACAATTACATAAGATAGACCCCTACTATACTTAGAAGTCATATACTTGTACTAGTATGTGGTCATATCATAGTCATGTACTATGTATGTGGTTAATCTGTTTGTTTGGATAGATACCAAAAAGTTTTGATTGAAAAAAGCTTTATTTAGGAAATTACGCACTGACACATTAATAGTATTATGTTGATATATGGACAAGCAGAAACTCTTAACACTAATTCTTAAGTAATCGTTCAAGGCACAGATAGCGTATTTCTTGCCTCTTAGCTTATGTTTGCCAGATCAATTATTACTGGATATCTCCTAAAGAGCTAGGCGGTTCAGTATTACGAAGGCATTTCTGATTTCGTCGAATTCCGAAAAAAAGAAGATCTTAAATAAATTTTTGTTGTTGTGTTTTGCTTAGGAATTTCTTCCCAATGTTTTTTTTTTAATAAGATCGAATTATACTTTAGGATAATGTAAAAGTAGCAACCCTAAGTTCATTATACATCAGGCTTTTATAGTATGTAAAACAAACAAAGTGTAGTAAAGCCGAAAACTTCGCCGGTTCTTTTGTTTCAGACTTCAATACCCTAAAGTAGACAGCGGCACAGATTCACATTTAGGTATCTAGGTCGGTGAATTCATAAAATCTTCTCCACCAAACAATTGAATAGAATTGTGAATATACCTTTGTTATAACTTTTAGGTATCAATAATTATATAAAGTACTAGCGGCCCGCCACGGCTATAACCGTGTGAAGCCTAAAGAATATACATATAAACCTTTCTCATCAATCACTTTATCTATTTAAAAAACCACATCAAATCCGTTGCGTAGTTTTAAAGATTATAGCATACAAAGGGACATTGAGACAGAGATTTGTTTTACACTATGTAGTGGTGTGACGACCCCATCATCCAATGCCGAATTAAAAATATATATTTTCTATTTTTTTTGCTGCTCGAACGGATCGAACCCAGAAGCTCAAGAAGTCAAGTCCGACGTCGGGACGCTAGACCACAGAGGCTCAGGTTCAGTTATTGAACTTGACTGTCTGAGGTCCCGGGTTCGAATCCCTGGTCGGGTAACAAAAACAAAATGGGGTTTTCATATTTCCTAATTAAAAAAAACGTTGCTCGGGATTGGATATATGCCCGGTTGGCGATAGGCTTGCCACCTATCACATTGTGGGACTTAGTGTCTTCGGCTAGTCGTGGGTGCCTGGTTGTGCCTCTGCCTATCTCTTCAGGGATATGGGCATGAAGACACTTTTTTTTAGATAATGGAAAAAGACATTCACAGTTGCTCGACCTGGAAATCGAACCCAGGGTCTTATAAAGTGTGAATCAGAAAGCGGTCGTCTTGTAAGCTTAAGCCAAAACTACACTGTTACATATGGATAATATTTGTATTTATGAAATTTCAGTGTATTTCAGGGTGATGAAAAACTGCTGGTGGAATAATATTAAGAAGTTCTTTCGAACACTCCTCATGTTAGATCGTAAAAAGTAATCACTAAATCAAAATTAAGAGTTTTTAACTCTTTAATTGAGACACAGCAAAGAGGCTTTTAAATTTGACGTAAAATCTCTGCTAAAGGGTTTTAACTGCCTGTTTTTAATTAAGATGGATTTTGAAAATAAAAGAGTTAAACTTAACAGGATTTGTTAAGTAAAGGCGGTAATTATTTTTTTACATATTTAATGATAAAAAAGTAAACAAGAATACGGCTCTTCTGATGGTAAATGGTGACATCTGCAGTAGTGACACCTGTGTCAATAGGCAATGGTGGTCCTATTGCTTCCCAGGGCTTCCTAAACTGTGCATTGCGATGCCCTGGGCCGTCGTGGCACTGTCCCAGGGGCGTCGTGTGTCCATATGCCTGAATCGAATGAGTTATCCGAGTCCGAGTATTAGTTATTAGGCTTGTACTTATTGTCACTGGTAACTATTTTTGATTCACGTGGTACGGGCTGGGTTAAGAGGAGTCGTACAAATAGAGCTTGTAGTATAAGAGTTAAGTATACATACACACATACATATCTTCACTCCAAGTCCCTTACGGGGTAGGCAGAGAGTATCGAGTCCCAGACCTCACGATCCTGACAAACCTGTCTAGCTTCCTTCACATTCATTACCCTTTTCATACAAACTCTTCGGTTTCGGAGACTCTTGACACCACCCTCGGATAATAAGTATTTTTGATAATACCCTCCCTTCCTCCTCCTCTAGCAATGAATGGGTTAAAGGGCATCGTTATGAAATAGCACGTCCTACAGGCGTCACAGTACAGATAAGTAAGGTAAGTCCTGGGCTATCCGATGATCTGGGTGTTAGGTCTAAAGTGCAAGTCTACCTATTATTGCACTTCTCGCTTCAAAGCAGGATTCACTCCGCGGTTTAGGTACATTCAAGCGGTGTACTTCTTGAAGAGTCTTATATCGAGGTTGACACTCGCTATTAGAAGGTCTGCTGTTGATAGGTGTGCTTACTGGTTTCGTGTACCTACTTTTTGCATATTTTTAATCAGGGATTTTGTCTACTTGATTACCATGACAAAACTACCAAAAAATAGTCATTTAAAATAAAAAAAATTAAAATTATATGACCTGGAAGATTGAAACGAGTTGTGACAAACGTATATGACGTCACGTCGTTATGTGAGCTGTGTACCTTCGACTTATCATTCAATTTAAATTATGGTAGTTTCTCTCTTGATGGTAATAGATAACTGTGGTCCTACATTCATCCACCTTCGCATTGTAGGTATATCTGCTTTGTCCATACTGCTCTTCTATATATCTATTACTAGGTAATCCTCTTTACTAGATCACTCACTGCTTGGCAGGCGTACCAATTTAAATTTTGTTCATAAATTGTAGCCTATATGTTATTCGAATTAATTAATGAGCTACATTCTTGTAAATTTTCAATCAAATCCATTGAGTACTTTAGCGTAAATGAGTAACAAATATCCCACCATTATCACAAACTTTCGAATTTACACAATTACTTATATCATTCTATCAAATTTTATTTAAGTAGGTACCTCAAATTATTTTTCTGAAATATTTTAAGAACTTTAAATAACGATAATTTATAACAACATTCGTAAATATTCATGATATCACAGATTGCGAGTTTCTCGATAGCAATAAGCAAATAACAAAAGAACCATTAAACTTGATATAACCGAAGGGACGGAATTGCCGCTGTTTAATTAAGATTAAATTAATGGAAATTTAAGGAACGGTCTTTTGGGGTAAACTTTTAATCTATTGGTTAAACGAGTAGTTATTTGAATGAAGTAATTAGGTCCTTGACAAACTCGATCCCTTGATAGTGAGATAAATTAAAAATTAATACTACTGGTGATAGAATACTGTGAAACAATTAACATTTTCTCCGTGTTGGTCCGGGCTCCTTTGCCGAATAGACTTACTGCCTTCCTGCCAGACGGCTCGTAAAAGGCGAGCATAGGTTTACCGTCACCAACACCGTGACATCTGACTAGGTGGTCGAGTTTCGCAGCGACTCGCCCGGACTGGTACCAAAGCCTTACTTATTCTTGCCGCCATATCGTTATTGCTTGCCGTTGACGTATTTCGGTTCGGAGGATAAGGTAGCCAGTAAACTTACTTTTGCTCGAATCCCAACATCCCGGTTTCAAGTTGGCAACGCATCATTACCACCTTTGACAAGGCGGTGCGAATTTCTAACCATCAGGAAATCCATCTGCTTGTTTGCCTTCTAATGTCATAAAAAAACGGATAATCGGCCCCAGTACCCGGTCGCCATAGACAATCTGTCATGTTCCTGATACGGTGTCACCCTACCCTCGAGACAGGAACTTGATAGAGTTATTAGAGTTATAAAATAGGCCTTCCATAGGTGCCGTATCTGTAACATCTACGGTGTATATAGACCATAATTTTCTCTAACCATCCGGATAGCCATGCATATTCGTTGACCTCTAGCATAAAGACTAATACCAAATTGGTCTAGGTCATCCGTGTAAAATAGACCCTCTGTATCCTGACCTGGCAGCTCGTTAAAGAGGTAAGCATGGGTTAAATAGTTCATCAAGACCACTGACCAATTTGTCTAGGTGGAGAAAAAATAAATAGCTGGGGTGTTACATGATCGATACCAAACCCAAATATGTGATTTAAAAAAAAATGTCTGTCTGTCTGCATGTTCAGGCATCACGTGAAAATTAATGGTTCGATTTCGATGAAACTTTGTATAATTATACCTTAGTATCCTGGGCATGAAATGGGATACTTTTTATCCCGGAAAAATACGTAAAAAAAAACTTAATTTTTCAGTTTTATCACGCGAAGACCGACATCCGCGCGGACGGAGTCGCGGGCGAAAGCTAGTAAATAATAACATAATAAATATCCCTGTACAAGTTACACAAAATGAACCCAATCCCAAAATAAGCAAATTATGTGCTTGTGTTATGGGTGTTATTAGTCAACGAAACTAATACAAAGAAATACTTAAATAGATACCAGAATAAATTTAATAAACTCCCAGATCCAGAAATGCAGACATCTAAATGTTCATCACACAATTGCCTGCCAATCAGGAATCAAACCCGAGTCTGCGGTGTGTTTAGTTAGGCGTATACGCTAGCCACTCGACCAACGAGGTGGTCAGATTGACCGCCTTTCTTATTTCTATTACAATAATGAGATTTTAGTACAGCCGTGCTTTTTTGCCGGATCTTATGACTGTGAGGCCACGATTCCGATCCCGTGGTAGTTGTATAATATCAACGCTCACAAGTACCAATTGTATGGCTCAGACACACATATCTTCACACTAAGTACGTACGGACTAAGCAGAGTATCTGCGGTATTCGGTGGTAGTTTTGTGTATTTGTAACCGGTACTTTTAGGGCCTTATATAACGTAGGAAGAAACAGGAAAGATTTTGTATATGAGGCGAATAAGGAAATTTATGGAATTTGGGACGAAAAGAAAAGAAAAAGAAAACACGGATTAAATCGTTTTATAAAAAGGAAGCGCACAAATACCACATGTATGACCTACAAGAAAAAACTAATTTGAATCATATTCCGTTACATCAAAAGAGGTAGCGGTCTGAGGCTTGGATGTTAAGGCTCATGCGTGTGTATGTTTATCAGCTACTTCCAGGCCGGGTTTCCTTTGTGGCAAGAACTAACGCTATTACCAACTATTTAGGGATTTGGGATTAATTGCTCCTCATGCCAATCTCTTATAAATATGATGTATTATCACATTGTATACATGTTTTAAAATAAGGAAAAAAGACAATCGCTCTGAGTTTTTTGTCGGATCTTCTCAGTGTGAGGCCGCCTTCCGATCCGTTGGTAGATTTAGTATTAGCGTCACAAGTGCCTTTTGTTAACGTTAAACAAAGATATTTTATATATGATTTGAAGAATAAGGAAAGCACCATTCCATACAAGTCATTACAAAATTCAGCCACTTTATCTTATTCATGGTGTCAATGAATAAGAACGAATTAATACTTATCTTTTACACGCTGTTTGGTAGGAAAGGAGCTGCACTATATTCTCCTTCGGAGCCCAGTGCCATCATAACATTTTTGTGATAACTTATTAATTTTTTTCATTTTTTTATTTCTGATAATGGAAGGCAAACAAGCAGACGGATTTCCTGAATGTCTATTCATGAAGCCTAGAGACACCAAAGTGGTAATGGTGCGTTGCCAACCTGATGCCGGGATGTTAGATTCCGAGCAAACGTAAGTTTACCGGCTACCTTATCCTCCGAGCCGGAACACGTCAATGGCAAGCACTGGTGCTATGGTTGATAACGTTTAACCTTTATTTCTTTATTTAAATGACTACAAAATTTTAGTATTACTAGCTTGTAAAACGGCCCCTATTTCATTGGAAAGGACCTTCAACCTATATTAATTTTATGAAAATGTAATAAAGGGTTCTGATATACGAATGGAATTTCGATTAGTATGATTTAATATGGTTAAATTATATGCTTTTGAAAGTAAAAACTTCATTCAACAAAAGCATAGTAACAAAAATACAACATTAAAGTGAATTAAACAGATAGCATAAAGGCTAAAGGCAAGAGAAACGAGCCCCGTATTGGTCAAAACCATCTCTGTAGATATGGCCTACCTAGCAGTCTACCAACATGGCAGCTCGTAAGAAGCGCTCTTTGATGAAACTGCTGCAACTTTTCACACGCCTTACCTATTTCTGCCGCTATAGTGACGGACTTTCATACTAGAAGGTGGGGTAGACGGAGAACTTGCACATGAGACCTGACATCCAAGCTACAAGCAATGCGCCTATAATGTTGGTGTATATAGGTTATCAGCGCTCGGGTAGATTAATCAACCACCTTAGTTATTCTTGCTGCCCTGATAATGTTAGACCTTACACACGAGTTTGTCTGTTGAGAGGAACACAAGCGATTAACATTTTTTTACAAGGAATCAAGATTCCACTTCCACAGCTTGGAAAGTATATGTGTTTAAAGATTATTATGGGTAGTCCCAACTTACCTATAGTTAGTAGATCTTGAGGGCTGTAGAATGACTTCTGAAATAACGCCGGATGTACTACCTGTAACAAAAGAATACCGTTGCAAAAGTTCTTATTTGAGACATTAGTTAGCTGAGTTACACATGGTATTCAGTAATTAGTAACTTAACTACATTGTAATTAAGGCAAATATTTCGTTAGAGTAGAATTGATTAAAGTAACGTTTTAGAACTCCAACTCCAGAGTTTCCACGAACAGCTGCAGCACTATAGTCTGTTTAAAACGAAAAGAGAAAAACGGACATTGACCTTTAAGTATAAAACAGGGCTAATCAACGTTTCTGGGGTCGCTTTTAAAAACGAGAAGATTTTTTTTTAAATTCAAGTTCTGAGTTGGTGTTAGTGAGACCTTAAACCTTCTGTCATAAACATATCGTCATCTGATAATTATGAGCGAAAAAACACGAAACCTCTTTATCGATATACTCATGGGTATTAAAATATGCAGAAAGTTACTTTATAGACACGACATGTCAAGTAATAATGATTGTAATAATGTCGGCTAGCTAATTGGAACTAAAAATTGAATAAAATGCTCTCCTTGTGTCACGAGTCACGACTCACGACTCATATTGCCATAAAAACAGGTTTGAGATCCCTGGATAAACTTGATGCTCACTCCGCCTTTTACTACGAATAGCGCTTACGATGTAAATTATAACAATAAAGTATTATTTGTATGAAAATTACGATTTTTTTTTTTACACACTTTTTTAGTATATTTTTGTTTATTCGTTCTAAGTATAGCTATAGTTAATTGTTTTGTACACGATGCCTTCCATTTTATTTTCACAGCTTAATTTTTTTGGGTTGGCTGGAAGAAATTTCTTTAGTTAGAGATAAGCTCGCCTTTTGTGCATTTTTAACTTCTCGTGTATTTTGTGTATTTTAATTTTTGTGTGCAATAAAGTGTTAAATAAATAAAAATAAATAAATAAATTTTAGATTCGTTCGCCATTTTTATGCTTATGGTGAGTACTTACGGATCGTTTATACTGTACCTTTGGATCAGACTATAGCAACCCTATAATTTAAATGTTTAGTAATAATATGATCAACTTGAAATGTTAGACTAGTACCTACGAAAACCGCAACCCCACAATGGTAAGCAGGTACTAGGATTCAAAATGTACTAGTGATTTATCCATACTAATTTATAGAGAAAATGAGAATATATAAAGAGAACGAGAGTAACCGACATAGTCCAGAAAGTCAGCAAGCTGAAGTGGCAATGGGCAGGCCACATTGCTCACAGAACCGACAACCGCATGGGAAGAAAGGTTCTAGAGTAGCGGCCCCGCATCGAAGGACTTAGTGTTGAACGACCTCCCACTCGGTGGACTGATGATCTGTTCAAAGTCGCGGGGAGTCGCTGGATACAAGCGGCTGGTGACCGTGACTTGTGGCGTTCTTTGGGGGAGGCCTATGTCCAGCAGGGGACATCCTCCGGCTGATGATGATGATGATGATATTTATAAATTTAAAGGTCTGTCTGTAACACTTTGATCGCTAAACTGCTAAACTGATTTGATTAGTTTTATGCATGCACTAGCTGTCCCGGTGAACTTCGTCCATCCGTTCAGTTTGTATGGGAAATCTTAAAATGTTGTTTTTTCTAGTTTCTTTTCATATCTTCTTGTTCTTCTAATGTTGCAAAACTAAAATTAGCCAAATCCGTTCAGACTAACGAACAGAAATTTATTTGTGTAATATATGTTTAAGTTATATAGATATACATAGGCAGAAACCCGAGTTCAAATACAGGCTACTTTTTTAAATTAATGCGGAATAAAAGTCGTGGATAAAAATCTAGTGAATTATAAGTTGTTTGTCTGAGTAAATTCATATTTGTTTCATGAATAATAAAATACCAAAGATGTTAATTAATATTTAATCTGTCATTAAATATTAATGTAACTGGTCGCCTATGTGGTCTAGCGGTCCAGGTGTTGGATTTGACTGCTTGAGGTCCCGGATTCGTTAGTCGTAGGTGCCCTGTTTGTGCCTCTGCCTGACTCTTCGGGGTTATGGCCTTGAAGATACTTTTTTTAATCTATCATTATGTCACAATTATGTAAATAGTTTGTCCGCTTCGTTGGTGGAGTGGTTAGCGTAGGTACATCTCTAACGCCACCGACCAACCTCCGCCCGCTCAAGTTTAATTCCCGACAGGGGTAGACATTTGTGTGACAACATTAAAATGTCTGTATATCCGGGTCTAATTGTTTGTTAAATTTATTACTGTATATTTTCAAGTATTTCTATATATAAGTATTGTTGACTTATACCAATAACATACGCATAATATCATTTGCTTACTTTGATTAGATCAATCTATAATCTATATATTTTCTTCTTATGATAATTGCGCGGATGCAGTAGCATAAAATTTGGCACACTTATAGTTTATGTGTAGGAGAAGTGCAGAACGCTAATATTTTTCAATAATAATGTTTATAAAGTACATTAAATATATAAATAAAAGATTACCCACACTATCATGCATTTGCCAAAAACAAACAAATAAATTGATGATAACGATAAAAGATCACAGATGGCGCACTAAAAAGTTTGGAAACATAGTAGTTGGTCTTGAGAAATGATGATGGCGTTCTTATTAACAAGATATTAAAATTTATTATGGTCGAATTTCGACCAATGGGGTCGCATTAGTTTGTTTAATTTGCCCAGAGACTAGTCATTATTTTATACAAAATGTCGAATTAATGAATGATTAAAAGATAATTGATGTCTCTAAGTGAGACCGTTAGATTATGTTGTAAATAGATTTACCATTTATAAAACATGAGAATTTTCTCTGCTCCCAAAAAGATATTCTGAACTGTCATTTAATTAAGAGCAGATCAAATTACGTTTAAAAGGGTCGGCGGCTCCCGTTTAGTATAATTGAAATCCCGGGATTAGAATTCAAGGGACTGAAACAAAAGTCCCTGGATCACGTCAGTTTGTGAGTTTTGTATCAACATTTTATCTGCGACCCACATTTTCGGTTTAGGGGTGTGACAAACCTGACGCGAGGTATTGGAATGAGGATGTACCAACCCTATATCGCGCTGATGGAATATTCTAATTTTAGGTTGTCAGATTATTTTATATTATATCATTATAAGATAGATAATAGTAAGCTCGCCTCTTACTAGCATTTAGAAATGGGAGTAGTCTAATCTAAACAGTAAATGCGGACTAACAAGCCGAAAAGTTCAAAGTATGAATCGCGTAAAAAAATTACAACAGGAAAAATGAAACAAACTCAAGTTAACAGAATACGTACTAACGTAAGACTCAAAACAGGTACCTTAAAACTTTAAAGTATTAAAAAACCATAAATAAAAGTAAGTAAGATATATCCCACAAAAACATTTCATGTTAAATGTTGCCAAGACGAGACCATATAGCTCGCACTGTCAAAAAGTAATCAGATCTCGTGTAGAGCCAAGTTTCTAACCCTACATGCCCAGCCCTAAATCGATAAGCCCTATTTTTACACTCAAGTTACGGGGAAATACTACAGCCATTGCTCGTACCGCGTAGTTCGTAGCGCGTAGCAGAGTTTTCCCGCTATAATCTCGTAGCCGTGCAAACCGTAGACTTAACTGACGAGTCGGCCGCACGGAGAGAGTTTAAAAGAATGAATAGATTTTTAAGCTCAAGCCCATATGACGTCGTCGTTTCAGAACACATCTACGTGTTTGTAGTTTTTGAGATACAGGGGGACAGAAAATGAGGGAGAGGGGAAGTTCAAATTTTTGTTATGCTATAATTTAGCCCTCTCATTACGATACCGCAAACCAAATTCTTCAACGTGCTGTTATTTCTGAGGTACAGGGTTGAGGAAGGGAAAGTTGGGAGGGGAGGAGATATTTACGGATTTCTTTCGTACACACTGCAGCACTTTCTACACGACGCTATCAAAAGATTTGCCCCTCCGCGGCCGCATTCAAGTCTCAAATAAACTTTCAACCCCCAGTTTAAGGGGTTGGGGGGTAAAAGTTCGAAGTCTTAGAATTGTTTTGTTGTTTAGGTACTAATACTAGCTTACATACCAAATTTCGCTTTCTAGGAGTTCAGGAAATACCTTAAGAATTTTGTTGATCATCAGTCAGTGAGTGAGTGAGTGAGTGACGACATCGGAGTATTTTAGACATCAATAAAATCTAAAGTATAAGAGCTATGCAATTGAAACTTTAGAGGTTTGTTAAGTCTACTATTGACATCATATCCCGAAAATTTTGTTTATCTGGCATAATCCAAACTCAAGTTATGAAGGTTCAAAAATACGACGAACCGCTTCGAGAAAAGGTAGGTACTCGTAGTTCCCTTGCGCTCACGCTTTGCTTGGCGCGTCTTGGCGAGGGCTCTCCCGTGCCCCCAGATTATAGTGTCGCTACAAAGCCGGGCGACTTTCAGCTGATATAGTGCGCGCGGTAAGTAAGTAAATGTGGAATATTTATAGAGTTTCTATACTTCTTATCGTCGGTGCTTGGTGGAATTGCATTCTTAATACCATTTATTTAGAAACACTTGTACTTTCCACAGTATATTTTTTTATTTTTATGGTATAGCGAAACCGGTTGGGTAAACCATATAAATAAAAAATAATCAAATCAAATCATCCAAGCACAGGTTCGAGCACTTATTTATAAATTCCTATACACGTTTTTTTGGAGTTAACACTTGTACTTATCCACTGTATATATAAAGTGTATAAGTACAAGTACAGTGTATGTATACAGTGGATAAGTACAAGTGTTAACTCCAAAGAAACGTGTATATACAATGAAATTCCACCAAGTGCCGACGATAGAAAGTATAGATTCTATTCTATATTCCTATTTTTTTTAAGTAAGCGCGAAGAATAGGCATCTACCTATCTATATATTGTATTATGTGGGTGAACAACTTAGTAACTTTTTTACAAAATAGCGTACTAATTCCTTCAAGGTCGGCAAGACATCTGTAATTCTCCTGCCGACTCCTGATATTGCGGATGTCTATGGGTAGCAATGATCCCTGATTGCTTACTTTCCCGTTTGCCTCCTTTTCTATTAAAAAAATCATACATAAAAATTATTGAATGAAAATCAAAAAGGACATTCGATTGCAAAGCGATTAAAACAGTTATGTGTATAGCAACCGGGCTAAATATTTTTTATACCGTGATGTAGGATGTTTGAGCTTGTATGCCTTACCTCCATATAAATAATGTCGAATATTGCTCCACCATATGAAACTTAGAAAAGTTGTTATTATATCTATAAGAATGTACCTAATATAGAAAATTAGGTTGTCTGATGTCACGTAGTATAGATAGTATAACTTTAGTAATCATCGAAGTTTTAATGACTACCGTTTATGGAATCTTATTAGGGGGCGTCTATTAATATGTGATATAGGGTTGTTTCGCCAATTCGCGTCCACTTAGTGGAGTTTGCAGGTTTGAGGTAAAATATAAAAATGTCCTAGATCTAGTTCTGAATTAACTAATATTGTAACCCAGCCGTAGTGTAGTCTATTTTAGGATGAAGCTAAGTTTTAGCACAAACGTCTAGTGATTATTTTTTACTAATTAAAATAATCGAAATAAGGTGATTTCGCCAATTCGCGTCCACAAAATCTAGATCGCGTTCACCCATGGACCAGTTTGCGTTCACCAACTTATAACGGGGTTAAGGGGAGATTTTATTAAGAAAATTTATAGATATGTTGGGTTTTAAGTCTTTCTTTATAAAATACATATATGTGTTCACGCCTAGTCCCTTGCTGGGTTGGCAGAGAATATGGAGTACCAAGTGTCACTAGCTTCCTTCACACTCATTACTTTTTTCATAAGAAACTGGTTATGGAGACTGTGATGGCAAGAGTTGGCCCTGGGTTAAATTGCCCATGGAATGTCAACCCAGGTCTCCCCGGGTAACTAAATGCTTATTTTTAATCGCACTCTTTCTCTGATCTTATTGTTACGATTGCCGACAGTCAAACTATCCCTGCAAATAGTATTACCGGGATAAACAAATTAATTTATTTGTTCCAGCGCTATATCTATTTCTATTACCATAATTATGTGGATGCAAATTGGCTATTTTAATAAGCATAATAATAATGGTAAAAAAAAACATATCCTTATAACATATTTCTTTATATTAAAATAAAAGATCAAAATAGAAATAGTACGATGAGTTCGCGTCCACTCTGGACGCAAACTCGCTAATTCGTAAAATTGGTATACCAGTTCGCGTCCACCTCATTTTAACTTTAAAAAATACAATAATCAATCAAAATCATCATTATTTTTATTCTTTAATTAAACTTAAAACATTAAGAAATGACATGAAGAAATACAATCTTTAATTAAACTTAAAACATTGAAAAATCACGTATGCAACGCGCGCCGGTTCACTATTTTATTTACTAAAATTATAGCTATTTACACAACTTTTTTGTATTTAATTATTTTTTTAAACAGGAAAAAATATGCGAACAGTTCTTTTGTCTGTGTATGTGTATTTCTAATATATTGTATTATAGGCAGAAACGACTTTTCATTTCCCAAGTTTGTTAGTACACTTATTTTTAAGGGTTTTTAAACGATTTCCTCGAAATGGACGCGAATTGGAGGGTGGACGCGAGCAGACGAACATGCCCTATTTAAGAAAAAAATTGGTTAGTGTAGTAGAATTTATTTCACACAAAAAAGATATAGTGTTAGACAGCGAACAAACTCCATGCTCCCAAGTAGTAAGACTTGACCGCAGCCTAAATACACCAGAGATGTTATAGGGGCGCCGCTATCCTGTGGCCGATTATTCAATATTCGTATTTAAAATTGCTGAGTGAGTAGATTGAAATCAGTTAACTGTGCGATTTTAGTTGTATATCTTTCAATATTATTATTTAGGACTCACGTAATTGTTAAACATGTATGAACAGTCATAGTACGTATCAGGAAAATACTATTCCTTTTATGTAAAGCCCAAATTTCTCGTGTAGGGCACTTAAACGTCAACCTCTGAATAATTAAACATCGTAACGATCTCCGCAGGTATCAACTGTAAAGAAAATATCTTGACACCAATATCAACGGAGGGGCAGGCAGAGGCACAACCAGGGCACCCACAATAATACAGGTGGCAAGCCTATCGGCAATCGGATATGTGCTAATCAGGGGCAACGTCATTTTTATTAGAAAATTGAACATAAATATTTTCCATTTTTTTTGTGGCCCGACCCGAGGATTAAACCCGGTACCTAGAGAAGTCAAGTCCGACGCCGGACTACTAGATCAAAGAGGCGAAAGGAAAAAGAAAGAGTCGCGGGTTCTCCCTATATATTCACTTTCTAGTGCAATAATATTTTAAATCCCTAATCCCCAATCCCTAAGAATATTTTAAATGCATACATTGGTTTGTATGTTTCGTATTACCATCAAAATGGCTAAACTGATAGCAATGAATATCATACTCCAGTTTTGAGAATAGTAAACTTATTTTCTTAAACTAAAAATATATGTCAAGCGCGAGTCGGACTCGCCTATGAAACGTTTCTTAGCAGCAAGAAACATAACATAAAAGTTCTTGTAGTTTTGAACTGCAACGGTGACTGCGGCTTACGATTCATGACCTATTAAAAAAAACACTGACTAGATCTCATTCAAAATAGTTTTCTGTGGAAATTTACATGGTATTTCACATTATATACTTATTATTAATCTTATCATTCTCTTATTTTAGGAGTTACCATTTTACCTCTTTGGAAACTCGCGCTCAAAAGTATTCAGTTTAAAAATTATAGTAAAAACCTCAATATGATAGTTTGATAAAATAAGCCGCACATATTTTTTTTTTAGAAACAGTTTCTTTTATCAAACCTTATAGTAGTTTGTTAAAGCGTAATAACATCTTGTGTTTTGGAACAATTTTATAATAAATTTTACTATTCTATTATAGTTTTATATTATTTGTAAACCGCATATTCATTAGGATTCAATTGATAAAAAAGTAACATGAAAATCCTATTACTTCAATGTAGTATAGGTGAGTATTTTGACAACTAGACTTAGTTTCCATACTGTTCATATTTGTGTGTGCCTGTACGGTACTTAATTGGCCGTATTTTGTTTTCTATCCACGGATTTTTTTGTGCAGAGTTCATTTATCCCTGCTTTCATAGAAACATAGGCAATAGTGTATTTCTATAAAAATATTTGAATACAATTCCACGTTTTTTTATGTTAGTATAAATATTTACTTATACCTTCAATACTGCTTCAGAGATGAGGGTTTCAAATACAAATTAAATGCGCTTTTTTCTCCTTTTTTAGTATTTGAAAGTAGACATTATTTTAATGATAAGACATTCAATAAGAATAGAGTTCTCCCGACGGTAGGAAACAACTGTGGCCTATAGAGACCATAGATGTTATAGGCTACAATTTTACTGTCTATTCTTTTCTTCAGACCGGAACACAAATGTCATTATTGAGGAAGAAATAGGTACAGGCCGTTCCCAGACCGGACTGCAAATGTCACTATGGACAGGCAAGGCCTAGCCATCACCAGTAGTCTTTGCAACCAATCCGGATAATACGTTACAGATCTTTTTACTTAAGATACAAAAAGGACTAATATTGTTAAAAGCATTAACGAACCTATTATTCTTGTTACATTATGTTAATATTTCTAAAAAAAATATACTGACAGAGGAAGAAGGTGTTCCATTTGAATAAATAAAAGAATACCCTTGAGAAATCTGGTCTGAAGTCAAATGTTGTTAACCGAGAGTACCAGACATGAAACACCACGGATTCCACGTAAACTCTGATCCCACGATTAAGTTATCTGGGATTCATTTTGTATACTTCTGCTGACAAAGACCTGGATATCTCAGCTGAAATACTGGGCAAAGTAAAGTAAACTGAGCGATGCCATTTATAGACCAAAATGCCGGTTCATCAAAAAAGTCTATGAAACCAATGTAAGCCTACTTTTTTATAGTAATGAATCCTTGACGTTACTTGAACGGCGTATGCAGAAGTTGGATAAAACTGAGATGGATATTATGCTGCAGATGACGTGCGAATGCACTAATATGGCATGAAAACGCTCACATACGTAATAGTCTTCATGTTCGTGACATAGCGCATGAACTGCAGGAAGTTACTTATGCTACCTACTTAATGTTACAGACGATCATGTTTTATAAAAACTGGCAGGTTTCGTGGGTAAAACAACAAATTCCTAAACGTTGTAGAACAATTATCATGATGAAAGACTGAGTCGGTGTGCCAGTGGATTCACTCCACTGGCACGCCGTCACCGCATTTCTCCGTGTTAGTCCGGGCTCCTTTGTAGAAAAGAACATCTGCCTTCCTGCCAGGCAGATTGTGAAAAGCGAACGTAGGCCTGCCATCGCTAACACCGTAAAATCTCACAAAGTGGTAGAGTTTCGCAGCAACTCGCCCGGATCGGTACCACCGCCTTACCTATTACTGTAGCTGGTAAACTTACTTTTGCTGGGGGCCTAACATCCCGGCCTCAGGTTGATACCGCACCATTACCACCTTTGGTGTCTCTAGGCGGCGTGAATTTCTTACCATCACGAAATACGCCTATTTGTTTGCCTTCAAACATCATAAAAAAAACAAAGACTCAATCTCAATCCGGGATTAAAGCCAGAATAGTGATTTTTTTTTTAAATATCAAAACAAATCACAATAAAACAAAACAATACTTCATTTAACTTTCATAATGGCAGCGCGGGACCAATACTATGGCTTAATTGGAGCATATTTTGTTTTCTATCCAACATGGTTTTTTCTACGTTCGTTTTTGCACGTGCATTCGTAAAAATATATTCTGCAATTCTGTATTTTAGAGATAAAAGTATTTGAAAACAAATTCCACGTATTTATGCCGTGGTTTTGTATATACGCCATCTCTATTCTTTTCAATCTATAGACATTGTATATCACTACATAGTGTAAAACAAAGTCGCTTCCTCTGTCCCTATTTCCCTTTGTATGATTAAATCTTTAAAACTGGGTAACGGATATTGATGCGTTTTTTTATAGATAAAGTGATTGAAGAAGATTTATATGTATATTTCATGACCGGGCGAAGCCGGGGCGGGCCGCTAGTAACAATTATATAGCATTTTCTCTCAAAGATTAGATACATTTAGTTACACTATCATTAAGGTTCGTATATTTAAGGCTTAAACAATGTGGAGATATACTTATATCTCCATACTCTATTATTGATGCAAGGGTCCTCTATACAGGGAACGCCACTGAGGTTTAGCGGTCCGGTTTTTGGAGTTGACTTTATGAGGTTCTGGGTTCGATCCCCGGATCGGGCAAAATAAAGAAAAAATGTTTTTTTTATTTTCTGCTACAATACAATGTTGATCAGGATTGGAAATTTTCCGAATAGTGATAGTTTTGCCACCTATCACATTGTGCAACTTAAGAGTCTTTGGCTAGTCATGGGTAACCTGGTTGTGCCACTGTCTATCACTTCGGAGATACGGACATGATGATACTTTTTTTATTACTTATCATGCAACTTGTAAGAGTCTTGCTTGTTTATCACTAACACCATGTCCGAGATTGGTGGCTATAGTTTTGTAAAGACTCCTGGATAAGTACTACCATAATGAGAAATGACTTCACACCGCAGCCTGAAGTTAACAGCCCACCATTAACACCCATGGTGTCTATAGGCGACGTCTACGTCTTCTCATTCAGAAGTCTGTCTGCTTGTTTGCCTTTCAAACGTATTACAAAAACTGCAATTTTCAACATAGCTTTCAACCGTTATAGTTTTAGATAGAAGATGATAATTAATATCTACACTTTTAATTTTGATACAAAAATAGGTTAGATTTGAAAAGGAATTCTTGTCCTTCAAAAAAACACCCATTCAAACTAACTAATTTAAAACTTATTCATTGTTTTTTCTGTCTCTGTCTGACAAAGATTTTTATAAATATTTCTTAGGCCAGACGTGGCCTCTTAGGAGAAAAACGACGGGTTGCACTCCGAGAGTGCCGCCGTAGTGAAAACTTGAATATTAAAGTTGTGCGTTTTTGATATTTTGGCATGGTTTGGGAATAATTTTACACAAATTGCTTTAACTATCAATATGAAAGTGCTATCAATTATGTGGTAGAATACAATATTCATTTATTGCGCTATCGTACACAAACATGGCAACACGGACATTCGCGCCATCTTACGAATTTTCGATCAGATCACGTATCCTGACGCGAGTTTAGAAGTTTTTACCCACTCCAAAAAAAAGTGCGCAACGCTGCTAAAGAAGTTTTCCCTTTAAAAAATATCTTGTCTCGCTGACAAATAAATTATTTAATTTCTACATAGGTTTACCAATGTTTTACGTCTAAGATAGATAGGTTCAAATTCTGAGTTTAATTATTTTCCAGCCGTAAGATAGCGACGCGCTAATATTTTCTAACTATACTCATACAAACTCTTGTACCCTAATTTATGCCAAGGCAGGATAAAAGATTTATGTTTTATATTTTTTTTCGTTTGTGCATTTAAATTAGTTTATAGACCAAATTTTAGCTTACTAGGGATTCGAGATTTACCATATTGTGAGTTTTGATTACTTTTTATAAGCTTGCTGAAGGTTATATTCTGAAAATATCGTTTCTTTTATGATACTGGAAGGCAAAAAGGGAGACGGATTTCCTGATAGTAAGAAATTTACGCCGCCTAGAGACACAAAAGGTGGTAATGGTGCGTTGCTAACCTGAGGCCGCGATGATAGGCCTCGAGCAAACGTAAGTTTACCGACTATCTTATCATCCGAACCGGTACAGGTCAACTGTACGAAATGAAGTTATGGCGGCAGGAATATATAAGGCGATGGTACCAATCTGGGCGAGTTTCTGCAAAACTCTACCACCTAGTCAGAGGTAGTGAGGTGTTAGTGAAGGTAAGGCTATACTCGCCTTTTGCGAACTGCCTGAAATGGTCTATTGGTCTATTCTGTAAAGGCGCCCAGACCAACATGGGGATAATTTGGCTGAGAAAAGGTAGTTAAGTTGGCCTCTAACCTTGACCCTCAATGACCTAAATCGATCTAACCGTTTGCAGATTAGCTGGAATAAACAAAAAAACCTTTTAAAGTATAGAATATAAACATGAACATAATATTTTCAACTTTTACGACCTAAAGTTCCTTCTGATTAAATCTGATTCAAATAAAAAATACTTTTCAATTTTATTCATTTACACACAAACACGGGTTTTATTTTTCAGTTTTGTACACACCGTTATTCACACGAAGTATATCTTTATTAAGTACATACCTATTACTCTCAAAGGGATGACAAAAGTCCTGTGTGAATAAGGACACTGCAAACATAAAATGTTTGCGAACTAAATAAATTATGAACTGCGCTGATTTTCCTTCACAAAATCGTTTACATTTCAGGTGGTTGGTATATTATGTAAAAAGCGTCACGTAACAAAATCACAATCACTTGTTTTCGACTAGTAATATTAACTAGCTTAACCGGCGCACTTCGTAACACCCGTTCAGTTTTTATGAGAAAAATTACAATGCTTTTTTTCTATTTTCTTCACAGTCGAACAGGATAAAAAGCATATTATGTCCTTTTCCTGGTTCTTAGCTTCCTCCGCATCAATTTTCAGCCAAATCGGTTTAGTTGTTTTTGAGTTATAATTAGTGTAAATAATACGACTTCCTTTTATACTTATACTAGCTGACCCGGCAAACGTTGTTTTGCCATATAACTAATTAAATGACAATAAAATGGTGAAAATTTAGGGTTCTATGTACTTTTATATGTTGTATCATAAAAAAAACAAAAAAATTTGTCTGAAAATTGCAAAAAAAAATTTAGGGGTGGACCACCCTTAACATTTAAGGGGATGAAAAATAGATGTTTCCCGATTGATTTAATGATGTAGATTGATGCCGATTCTCATAGATACCGGATATGCACAAAACATTTCATCAAAATCGGTCAAGCCGTTTCGGAGGAGTATGGCAACGAAAACTGTGACACCAGAATTTTATATGTTAGATAGATATAAAAACATGAATGTTTAAATGTATATCCTTTGTCAATGCATATTCCGTAATCAATATGGCTACATCGATTTTTATGAATTTTAGAATAGAAAGATAAGACTTTGGAAAATGTTTTATGCGTTTTAACTGAATTCAAAAAAGAAGGAGAGTCTCAATTCGACTGTGTTTTTTGTAAATTTTTTTTATGTATGTTACGCGATTACTCGGCCAATATCCAACGGATTTTGATGGTATCTGATGGTTCATCAATGATAATGTCGTCAAGATAGGTGAAACATGTAGGTATGTCCTATTAAGTATAACTCAAAAACCACTAGTCGAATCATGATAAAATCAATATAGGTTGGAATCATGACCTATCTTTTGAAAAAGAATTATCAAACGACGTGGTACCTACCCAATGAAGTTTTGCAGTTTTACCGCGCTTAATTACTTCATTCCAAAAGTGTTCGTAGCAAGAGAATCGATTAATCTTAACATGCGAGCGAAGTTGCGGGTAGTAATAAATAAAAAACATTTTGCGAAATATGAAATGTTGCCAAGATGAGACTGTATAGTTCGCGATAAGCTATCAGATGTCTTTTGACTCCAAAGTCTCTAAAGATTTATCTGGTATAAACCAAACCCAAGTTATGAGAGAAAAACCGGCCAAGTGGGAGTCGGACTCGCACACGAAGGGTTCCTTACTATCATCTATAACAGAAGATCACGTTTGTTGTATGATTGCCCCCTTTTAACATTAATTTTATTGTTATTTAATTATTTATTTTGAAAGGTAATATACAAGTAAAAATCTGTGAAAATTTGATGCATCTACCTGTTACCGTTTATAATATTAAGCAAAAAAATACGAAGGAAACTCGTTTATTGTAATTTTTTTTTTTATTTTCAGTATTTTTTGCTTTAGCGGCAACGGTAATCCACCAATAATTATAAAAATTTCAGCTTTCACGGTTTATGAGATACAGCCTAGAGAATGACAGACAGACAGCGCAGGCTTAGTAACAGTGTCCGTTTTTACCCTTTGCGTACGGAACCCTAAAAACGACGAGTTTTATTTCGTCACGCCATAAATTAGGGGCTAACAGTTTGTATGAATATGTAACACTCTCTATGCTAGTAAGCGCGTCGCTATCTTACGGCCGGTATCTTATGACACATATGTAACAAAAATAGCGAGCATTGACGCTATGGCGACCAGAATATATAAAGCAAAGCCACCAATCAGTCCGGTAAACGTTTTTTTTTATGATATTGGAAGGCAACTAGCAGACGGATTCCCGGATGATAAGAAATTGACACCGCCTAAAGACACCAAAGGTGGTAATAGTGCATTGCCTCAGGGCCGGGATGTTAGACCTCGAGCAAAGTAAGTTTACCGGCTACCTTAGTTGAGGCGGTAGTAACAATCCGGGCGAGACGCTGCGAAACTCTAACACCTAGTAAGATGTCACGGTGTTAGTGACAGTAAACCTATGCTCGCCTTTTACGAACTGGCTGGCAGACAAGCAAATATTCTAGAGTCCGGACCAATACAGGGAACGTCCAAAAAAAAGTGAAATCCCATCACAAACATTTTCATTGTAAAACAGTTATCAGATATCAGAAAGAGCCAAGCTTTTGAATCTATAAGCTCTAATTCTAGAAGCTCAACTTTATTCAAGACATATGGCTTGTCCGTTTCGTTACTGTCACAAGAATATATATCGACTTTTGCTTTTTCTTATACCCATCACTAATAGGAGAGCTTCAGCAAAGCAGGCAAAGCCGTTCGAAATAGCTAGTTCTAAATTAATTCACAAGTTTGTTTAAATTCTTTCACAACCAGTTAGTGTCTTTTTAAGGATCATGCATACCTATTACAAAGAAACGTATCACAGAGCAATAATCCGCACAGACAGTGCCGAAGCTAGGTAACAAAAGTCCCTGATGCAAAACAGCGGGCCTTGTTTCGGATTGCTATAATTTGTTTACTTCGTGATCAAGATCTGAGGGCCTACTGAGCTTGGGGCCCTGATGTGTGGCACCGTCTTGTCCTCTGGTAGCTACGCCACTGCGTTCAGATCGCTTTCATATATTATGTACGGAGCAACGCACACTATGCCGGAACGTATACATATTGAAGGGTATTTTTGCGCTATTATACTTATGCTTAGAGAGTAAGAGGCAACATTTGGCTAAAGACACCTGAGATGATTTGGACGTAGTTAAGCATAAATGATCAAATCCACATCTCAGACTCAGGTGAAGCGGTTGATACTTGCTTGTGCAGCTCTCTACCGCCGATGACAGAGAGTAATTATATAACATTAAAATAAATGGTCTACGAGAAATTCTAAATATCTTGAGATCGAGAACAAAAGGATTCTCAAGCGGCTTCCTAAAAGTACTACAATTTAATAAAGTACGTACTAGAAAATAATCAAACTTAAGTTAACTTTTGTTGGATACAAAAGCGTAATAGGTATTAAACAAAATTTGAAGACGGCCAACAATAGAACCTATTGTCTTAGAATTTTGATTATCCACAGTACGTAGCAAATGTTAATTTGGCTTGGAAACAAAAGTTATACTTACATTACGGCTTTTGTTCTACAACTTCTGCGAGTTTGCCTCAATAAAACGGAATATTAAAACGTTATTTACGATCGCTTGGTTATAATTATTTTCTCCATTTCGTTAGTAATTTTCGACAATGAGTTTGAAAGGGTTATTTTGTGTTAATTAGATAACAATATCCAGTTAAGAATCACTTGACACTCAAACCTTTTCCGTACCATAAATTCGTTGCTTTCTATAGGCGTGTTCCAGTTTGGAGGATATTGTAACTGGTAAACTTACTTAAACAGGCTTAAGATCCTGGTTTTATTAATACAACGCAAAACTCAATTTTATTTAGTGACGATGAATAGATAGCGTGATAGAAGATTTGTGTGGCTTTTGAATCATAAAAATTAATATTACTCACTCTTCACTACATAGTATAAAACAACGTCGCTTCCTCTGTCCCTATGTCACTTTGTGCTTATTTTAATATGTATGGTATTAGTACACACTTGTAATAGCATTTTGTATTTTAAAATTAAACATTTAAACTTTTATATTCAAATCATTTCAACCGTTATGACGTGGAAACAGAACATACAAACACACAAATCACATACATAATCTATATTTATGAAAATGAATCCTCATTTCGTGTGATCATCGCATAACGTCTGAATCGATGGACCAACTTTGCAAAGTTATACAAGAGGAGGAAAACGATAAAGTGGCTCACCTGATGGAAAGTGATCACCGCCGCCCACAAACATCCGAAACACAGATGCTTTGCCGACCTTTAAGGTATGAGTACGCTCTTTTCTTGAAGGTTCCTAAGTCATAATCGTTTGGGAATACCACACTCGGTAACTGATTCCACAAAGGTGTTGTGCGAGGTAAGAAATGTCTTAGGAATCAGTTGTGTTGTTTATTATTGGAATAAGGTTTTTATGGAGAGAAAACCTTGGAAAATTGCAGGGAAATGGGATTAACAATACTTTTTTTTATACAAACTGTTAGTTAGTTTATGTCACGCGATATGAAGTTCGCCAGGGCTAGCAGTCTCGTCATAGTTATTGACTGAATTCCCAAACTATCAACGGTCAAAATTAAGGCACTTAATAACTTACACTATTGATTTTTACGCCAAACGCAAGTCTCTACTGAAGCAATGAAGAGAAAACCTTGGAAAATTGTAAGAGAAAATGGGATTAAAATACTTTTTTTCATACAAACTGTTAGTAGCTATTTATGTCACGCGATATAGTTATCGACTTTATTCGCAAACTAACAAAGGTCAAAATTAAACAAAATTATTTTATTTGCAATTTCCCCCAAAAAATTTATACGTATTATGGCGTGACAAAACAGGCAAAATAGTGCCCTATGAATGAATTGGACTTACTGGAAGCCAAAACCCTCAAATATATCCAGCTCCACATAAAACATACCACTACACTGTTTTATTAGCACCAACAATATACACACTACTAAAAACTCAACGTACGTTTCGCTTCGTAACCGAAACATTATCACGAGAATTCGTCTGCACTCCACGAAGGTCGAGCAGAAACTTAAAATTAACTTCGCGGTCAAAATTAACGCAATTAATAACTTGCACTATCAATTTTTAGGCCAAACGCAAGACTCTACTGCCGAATTGACGTGCAATATCACAGTTTTGCGTCAGTAGCGCAATAAATATTCCAATCCATAGTCCGATAGTTTTGTAAAATCATACCAAGTTTTAATCTCCGTGTCATTCAAGGAGATTGGGTTTTTATTGATATTTTAATCACTACTTAATATAAAACTAAGTCCCCCGGCCACGTCTGCCTGCTATAAAGATCAGCTGGTAACTAGTATATAAAATTAAGATCGTTGTCTATGACGAGACTCTTGGATATTTGACAGATAAGACACAATGTGTCAATGATACTCGTAAGACACATTGTAATTATCGAGTGCCAAACCTCACGGGCGCGGCAGACCAACCTTGCATCCTCCATATTCATTACCCTTTTCATAAAAACACGTCGATTTTGGAGACTCTTGACACCACCTTCGGCTAACACCTGAGCGATTTAATCGTGGAATGTCAACCTAGGTTTAGGTGGTAGAGTTTAGCAGCGACTCGTCCGGATTGGTACCACCGCCTTACATATTCCTGCCGCCATAACGTCATGACGTGTTCCGGTTCGGAGGGTAAGGTAGCTGGTAAACTTACTTTTGCTCGAGGCCTAACATCCCGGCCTCAGGTTGGCAACGCACCATTATCACCTTTGGTGCCTCTAGGCGGCGTGAAATCCGTCTGCTTGTTTGCCTTCCCATATCAAAACAAATAAAGATTCGCATTGCATTGATGCTTTCAATCAGAAATCAGAATGTAAAGTAGTAGCATCATTAGGCTCATGGAGTATTTGTCGACATCGAGGAAAAAACGATACACTAATTTGTTCATGAATACCTTTCCTGAGCACTGTAAACCAAATTATACGAGTACAAAATGGTTCGAAAATCGAATAGTGACTTCAAAATAAAGGATAATCTTTTCGATTCCTGTTTTTTATGAATGTCGATCAATTTCTCAGTAATTTCTGAACCGATTTTTTTGAAAGACCTCACTTCCGAAGTAATCCCATATCCACCAAGTCTAAACCTGATAATAGTCGTTCTACCAAAATAAATTAACGACGTCAAAATAAGATAATTTTATCTGCCCGATTCCTATTTATTATAAATTTCTCAATTTGTTAATTTCTCAGCCACTTCTGAACCTAGATAAAACCGAGGAAAACTCAATGCAGGCTTATGTATATGATATACTAATGAAATAACTAATAAAGTAAAATAGTAAAGACCGTGTTTGCAGTTTTACTGCGCTTGAATTATAAATTATGCTCTACTCGTATATGCAAAGAAAGCAAACAAAATATCTGACCCCGTACAATACTTTTAAAGTTCATTCCAATGGTCAGATATTTCTTTTGCTTGCTGTAGATGGAATTCAAAAACAACAAACAAGCTGCGTTCATGTTTTTCTCGGTTCTGCCAAGTAGTGTTCGATTTTCAAACTGGTAAATTGATCACAGATAACGTCTAAATCACTCGGCGATAGTTCTAAAATAGCAGAGCCGGCTGTCAATTTTCCCGCTCAGTAAGAAATAAAATACAGATACAAAAAGATAAAAAGTGAAGGCACAGGAAACCACCCGGCAAACGGAAGCTCTGTTTGACGCTTTCCGCGCTTTACTCAGTTTTTCCTGTGTTTCTGTATAAAATATGGAATGTTAAAACATATATATAATATATATAGTTTCTACAGGCTGTGGTAGTCTCTTACCCTCATGAGAACATTCACAGACATCTTCTCGCCAATTCCATTGCGGAGAAGGGTCAGGAAGTATGAAGTATCAAATGTGCGGTCTTTGCAGATCTTCCTCCACATTTTTTTCACACAAACACGTTGATTTTTTGTTTATTAGCTTTAGCGAAGTGATGGAACTCTTGATATTTATATATCACTACGTTTTATACGAGACGAAACGTAGTTTAGTTAATAGTTACATTTTAAATATTTTATGAAAGAATCTATAACTATCATAGGTATATCATATATTTATAATTAAATTATATAATTATGATTTCTTAAATCATTACATTCATCCCCCTGTTTGTTCGGGCTCCTTTTCAGACCTTCTGCCTTCTGCCAGGCAACTCGTAAAAGGCGAGCACAACTTACCGTCACTAACACCGTGACATCTGACTAGGTGGTAGAGTTTCGCAGCGACTCACCCGGATTGGTACCACCGCCTTACCTATTGCTGCCGCCATAATATCATGAAGTGTTCCGGTTCGGAGGATAAGGTAGCCGGTAAACTTACTGTTTCTCGAGGCCTACCATTACGGCCTTAGGCTGGCAACGCATCATTACCACCTTTGGTGTTTCTAAGCGGCGTGAATTTCTTACCATCAGGAAATCCGTCTGCTTGTTTGCCTTCTAACATCATAAAAATATCGACCTATATACAGTATCTACCTTTCCTGCAAGGGATTTGATGTGAAGATGCATCATATTTAAAAGCGATTTCAGACACCACCCTGCGTAACTTTCCATGTGGTGGTCCGGGGCCACTGAGTAGAACAGACCATCTGCCTACGTTCCAGACAGCTCATAAGAGGCGAGCACAGGATAGAATATAGGTCATTACCAAAAGACCATTGGTGGTAAAGTGCTATGCAGCAGCTTGTCCGTGTCGGGACATAACTTCGGCAACATCTAAAGGCCACAATTGTCTCTTACCATCAGGAGATCCGTGTGCTTATTCGCTGACTTCTCACATGTAAAAAGACTATTGCGACTTTGACAAAAGTTGGCCATGCGTGACTGTCGAAGACCAAAGAACTTCCTGACGTTGCATGTCAGAAACAGTATCGATTTGGCCATCATATATTTTATGTAAAGTGATTTGAGCAATTTTAACCCGTATAAAAAAAACGATGAGGTTCTTGATTCGGCTGGTATACTTGCTTATGTATGTACACCGATTTCGCCGAGGTTTCTGAACCAACTTACGTAATTCTTTTTTTGTATGATGCGGAATAGTTTCGAAACGATCTCATAAAAAATTAAGTCAGATAGGCCCGTTAGTTTTTACTTTATGAGCATTAGTTTTCTACTTTCACCTATCCTAGGTCTGTTTTTATTAAATTAAATCATATTAGCAATAAATTAAAAAGTATTAAATAAAAATAACTATGTTAATTAAAACCGACTGCAAAACTAAAACGTAAAATATAATAAAGATTTGAGATTATAATATCCTATTTATTATTTATATGTGCCATTTACTAAGAGGTTTGAAGTCGGTGCCAAGCAAATTTAATAATTACTAATAATATAATTATTAGTTTTTGGCACCAACTGCAAACTTATTAGTAAATGGCACATATAAATAATAGGTAGTATATAATTAATATCTTTATAATCGTTATTATTTTTTAGTTTTTAGTATTTAAGTCGGTTTTTTTTAACGCAGTTATGTTTATGATTTATCATACTGTATTCAGCTATAAGTTTTTCAAGAGAGAATTTTCGACCAACAAAACCTTAAAGCAGCGAAGCTTTTAAAATCTGCATCTTGACAAAACCCTTAACTCAAAACTCGCTTACGGCTAACCTCGAAAGATCCACAAAGTGCTATCTAGGTTACATCTCTCGTCTCCATTGATGCACTACAGTTTAGAGGAGCGACAACATCATTCAAGGGTTGTTTCTTTTAAAATGCTTGATGCTTTCTATTTCCTGCATGAATTTTTTAATGGATATCAAATGCTTTTAAGTTTTTGTCATAAATTCGAAATAGTTTTAGTAGGTAATGTATTTAGGAGTTTGAACAGAATGTTAGTTTTTATAGTATTTGAAGGCAAACAAGCAGACGGATTTCCTGATGGTAAGAAATTCACTCCGCCTAGAGACACCAAAGGTAAAAAATGGTGCGTTGCCAACCTGAGACCGAGATGTTAGACCTCGACCAAAAGTAAGTTTACCAGCTACCTTATCCCCCAAATCGAAACACGACTACGGCAAGCACTGACGTTATGGCGGCAGGAATAGGTAAAGCAGTGGTACCAATTCGGGCTAGTCTACCACCACGTCACTCTACCACTTAGTCAGATGTCACGGTGTTAGTGACGGTAAGCCTATGCTCGCCTTTTACGAGCTGCCAGGCAGGAAGGCAGATGGTCTATTCTGCAAAGTAGATTTGACCATCATGGGTAATTATTATCAAATTGATACATTTTACAACTTTTTGCAAGTTGTAATGTTTTATTTCACTGTTTTAACAACATGTAAAATAATGTAATATACCAAAAATTAAACTTATACACTTAGCTGCTTTTGGACGTGCAGGGACAAAAATATTAATATTATGTCAAAAATAAATTCAAACTTTTTGCATGCAATATAAATTATTAGTAGGACATGGAGGCCTACCATAAGCCTTTAGAACAGGAATGTTTTAATACTACATCGACTTTTCGTACTATGACGTCTCTAAACAACCTTGTTCTAGGACACAGTTCTAGGATAGTTTTGTACAATACTGTTAGATGGCAGTTTGGTGACGTATCATTCATTCAATTCGTACAATAACGTCAATTGTGACAGGTTACACTAATGTTTTTATGTCATAATTAGCGATCTTAGAAAAGTTAATATTTGCTAGCGGATTTAATTTTGTTTGACAAATTGCCATTAAAAAAATCGAAAATAAAACATGAAATTGTTATTGTGATTAGATTTTCGTTCATAAATGTAGGAATAGACTATCAATCAAACATTAATATCTGAAAATTGACGATGACAATTTGGAGCAGGCCAGTTTTCTATATGAACGACGTTGACAAAAAACTTTAGACTATTTGTTTAAATCGTCATTTTCTTCATACGATTAGCTTAGATTAGTAGTAGTAGAACGTAGTCTGGCGAAAAAAATAATTTTAATTTTTATTAAATTTGATAGATAGAAATGATTTTGTTATTTGACAAGTTATCTATGCAGTTCTTCACAATTTACAAATCTTTTTTTATGGATTCATTTTTCGTGCACAATTATTTTTTAGCTCAAATGCAGAAATAAGTGATACATTCACAAAGAAATTTGTCTATCGTGTATTTTCTTATCGTTGTTATAGCGATAGCATCCATAACAAAGCTAAATAAGGGTGCCACCGCTTTATCTAAGACCTTAGTATGACTTAATATGACGACGAAAATGACTAACTAGAAAAATACATATCGAATAAAAATAATTAATAGATTCTAATAACTAAGAACATTACTTATCGTTGACACAATAACATACTCATATATTATCCTACTAAGATATTTTAATAATTATAATTGTACCTGTTTTTTTTTACACACTTTATTAGTATATTTTTATTTATTCGTTCTAAGTATAGCTATAGTTAATTGTTTTTTACACGATGCTTTCCATTTTATTTTCACAGCTTAATTTTTTTTTGGGTTGGCTGGAAGAAATTTCTTTACTTAGAGATAAGCTCGCCTTTTGTGCATTTATAACTTCTCGTGTCTTTTGTGTATTTTAGTTTTTGTGTGCAATAAAGTGTTAAATAAATAAATAAATAAAAAACTAAGGAATCTTAGTCTGTCGGAAGGGGACGTACCTGAGTAAGTTTAAACTTGTAACTGACTAATTATATTGTGAAAAACAAGTACATCCTAATTGGAGACCATATTTATAAGAAAGAAGAAGAAGTAGAATAAAAAAAGAGAATGTAACAGGTAATACACAAAACAAACAAAAATCATTCGTTCATTGCGGTAATACAACAAGACTGATTTAAAAGCTCATGGTACGAACTAAAGTATGATATTTTATGACAGAAGTAAAACTTTCGTTGTAAAACGAAACTGTTTTGTCAAAGCTTATGGTAGGCCCCTGGTCAATATATATATATATATATATTTTCAATGTTAACTTGCGAATGTGGACGGATGTAGGTACCCCGAGATACCAAGATTGACATTCACACACACAGTCAAATCACTCGGATATTATCCGAGGGTGAAGTCAAGAATCTCCGAAACCCGCGATTTTTTTATGAAAAGGGTAATGAATGTGGAGGAAACCAGTCAGGTTTGTCAGGAGCGTGAAATGTGGCACTCGATACTCCCTGCCTACACCGTAAGGGACTTAGCATGACGTTATGTATGTATGTGTGTATGTAATGTCAACAAAAATAGATACTTTTTAACCGAATCCAAATAGAAGGAGGTTTTTAATTCGACTGTATGTTTTTCTTATCTACTTGTCTGTAGAAAGCGTTTAAAAATTGCTTTAAACTCCATTAATTTAAATTTCATTCATCATTGGAATTTAGTAATACAAATACAAATTACAAAAACGTATGTTCCCCATGTCCCGAGTTCGCTGTGTAGAATAAACTGCCAGCTTCTACCAGGTAGCTCGTAAAAGGTGAGCACGCGTTAAAAATAGGTCAGTACCAACAATACCACTGGTGGGGGAGTGCTGTGCAGCTACTTATCCATCTCCACCTCTTTTCCTGTTCGTGCAGCAGTAATGACTCAGTCATGGCTCACAGCCATCTTTTTTTTTTGAATGGCTAATTTGTTGCTAACCGCGAGGTTCTTACAACTTCACCGGGCTATGACTCACGGCCATCACAGTAGAGTAGCCGGTAGACTTGCACAATAACCTAACATCCCGGCCACAGGACAGCGATGCACCTGTAACCTCTATGGTATCTCTAAACCTCAGTTATCTCTTACCATCAGGAACCCCGAATTCGTTGACCTATCAAATAAAAAAGTATGAAACTAGATTATGGCTATCTTAATGTACCGGCCTACAGATCTACCTAAAGTTATACCTAAATGCAGAAGTTGATGTAAATGTGTAATAAGTAGGTAAGTAGGTACGTAGGTATGCTACGTTTTCAGATTTCACATAAAAACGGCTAGAACTATTTTAGTGAAATTTTGCATAGAAATAGATGAGATTTTGAAGAACATGAACTTGGACTTTAACGAGTTCCCGCAGAAAAGCTAACTAATGTCAATACGCGAGTGCAACGAAACGGCGGGAAACACGTAGGTAGGTAGGTATCAGGTATCTGTAAAAACTAAGCTATAAATACCTACGCAGGCTTATACATTACGTAGGTAAGTAAGAGTCTGTCTATCTTCGAGTGCGTAAATTTTGAGATATTATTCATTATCATTATTTTTTTCAGATTTTATATTTTCACTGTGATTGTTATTTTCTTTTTACCGGGTAATATAAAAAGATTTTTACTATTAATATTTTTTATTTAATTAGTTTTATTTTACAGATATTTAAACAGATAGAGGTTATGAAGTAGGTATTTAATTTAAAATCTAAATTGTTGCTATAATTACTCAAAACTTATTTAATTTAATTTTGCATGTCATCTAAAATGTGTAGAACTATAGACATAGGTAGGTATGTAATGTAAACCAGCAATAATATTTGTACCACTTTTTACGCAAATAAACAACAGCACAAACTGTTCCTACACACAATCTTAGTAGAAGATGTTTCTTAATATACCTTATTCATAATATACATAACAATATTATTAACATTAATTACTAGTTGACCAAAGTAATACTCACTAAACAATAGCAGGATAATTTGAAAGAATGTTTTCCAAATTCTGATATCCATTTTTGATGCACTAATAAAATTTACGTCCACAAAACTATTAAGCTTAAAACTTATGAAATGGTTTTATTCTTCGGTATTTAGTCATTTTTTTAAAGTGTCGAAGCGTCATTGTAAGTGAATTATATGTTCCAAAACACTCATAGTTTCGGATATGTTTTCGCGAGTTTCCCGCTCTTTTCTGACAGGAACGCGTGCGTCCCTACATAGGACTTAGGGCAAACTGAAACCAAAACCATAGACTCGACAACGACGTCCTTTACCATTGGTTTTCGTTCATAATTATTATTTAATTAACTTGAATGGATGGATGAATACATTTTACATGAATGGCTACACTAGTAATTATATTATATGACATCATCACACTTACAACATTGTGTGTTTTTATAATCTTTTGTTATACCTATGATGGTAAACCATGTTGTTCTTTAATTAATGGTCATTGGTAAGTAAGTATTAATATATATTTTAAATAATATATGCTCCGCTGGTTCGGTCATGTGGAAAGAATGACAGATGAAAGATTGACAAAGCAGATATACAATGCGAATGTGGATGAATGTAGGTACCCGGGGAGACCAAGGCTGACATTTCACGATCAGATCAATCGAATATTATCTGAGGGTGGTGTCAAGAGTCTCCGAAACCGGCGTGTTTGTATGAAAAGGGTTATGAATGTGAAGGAAGCAAGACAGGTTTGTCAGGATCGTGAGGTCTGGCACTCGATACTCTCTGCCTACCATGTAAGGGACTTGGCGTGAAGATATGTATATAATAATATGATATGATAATAATATATATATGTAAATATGTATGTATGTATGTATAGATATGTAAATAATATATTATTATCATTATTATAAAGACAACCAAAAAACTAGCCAGAATCAACATTCATGAAGCCATAATCAAAAAAGTGCTTTATAGCAATGGCATCTAGACGGCGGCGTAGCGTGCGTTAGTTTCTTTAAAGTTTAATAGGTACCCTACCTACCTTCTAAATAGGGTCTGTGAATCTGACACGAAGACTGACTGGATGGTACCTAGTCGGCTAGTGCCTTTGTTTTAGTACCTAGGTATGTGGGTCCCCTTAGTGTATCTTTTTAGTTTAAGTTTTTTTAATGTAGGTAGGTATTTGTGATTTCTATGTATTTGGTGCACAATAAAGAGTTATTGTATTGTATTGTATGTGGGTTAGGTTCTGCGACGACTAGTACGTATTGGTTCTACTTCTGCTTAAGCTAGTTCCTGCTGTTATCATATCGAGACACAAGGTTATGCCTTATGTTCCCATGCTTTAGGAAATTCTGCTTCTTCTAATTTCTTCAAAAAAACTTGTTTGAGCAGATTCCCACTAAGGGTCGACACATAGTTTTTATTAATATAACCTAACATTAATTATGCATTTAACATGTTTTTAAATAAATAACGTTGTCTATTTACACATATAGTCAATCAATTATCGTTACTCCATAAACCTTGATAAAATGTTTCCCGAACGGAACAGAAACGTAAAGCGTTGGGTGTCTAACAGAGATTTTTTTCGCAGACGTATCCATGTTTTTTTTTCTATTTCAGTATGTTAAACAAGAACGCAGAATCGTTGTCTATGAAAACGAGGTACATAATATTAAAGATGATGAAAGCTGAAGCTTAAATAAACCTCTTGTTTTATGAGTATCTGACTGATATTTGGAATGCAGGAAAATGTATAAGAACCTGATGGTGTCACTTCCCTCTGGGATACGATGTTATAAGGTTGACGCGAGTGTGTATACGTGCATGTGGGTGCAAGTGCGAGTGCGTGTGCAAATCTGTGCGCGTGTGCGTTATGCATGTGTGTCATATCTCCTAGACGACTGCATCGATAACGATGCGGATTTTTCTGTTTGAAAGCAGGTACAAAATATCAATAGCTTTTGTCGGTGATTATTGCAAAGTTTTAATTTCATATTTATTGTGCGAAAATAAATTGAAATAACAATGGTAGGGGATGAGCAGATTTTACTCGCTACATAATACTCCTCTCTCGGGCACCATAATTTGAAGAGATCATCTTTATGGCTCTCGCTCGGGATATTTTGTACGTCTAACATTTACAAAATGTCCCGAGTAAATATTTACTCTGTATTTCATAAGTTTCTCCGATTAAGGTTTATTTATCTATAGGCAAAAGAAAAAACCAAAGTGCCTTATTTTTATTCGTTTTTGCTACTAACCTTTGAAGTTCTGATATCATTGAACATTTTAGGAGTTTGTTCTGAAGCTAAAAGCAATGTAACTTCTCCTTTATATACCTACATGACAAATGATATGACCTCTAAAAAATCACAAAAAGTATCTTCACGCCCATATCCCGGAAGTGGTAGGCAGAGGCACAACCAGGGCACCCACGATTAGCCGAAGTCCCACAATGTGATAGGTGGCAAGTCTATCGCCAACCGGGCACATATCCAATCCCGGGCAGCGTTAACTTTATTAGAAAATTGGAAATATACATAAAAATAATAATATGTACAGGAAACTATTTAAATACCCATATACCCATAAAAGTAATCAGAGGTACAATCGGAACACTAACTATTCTAAAATTAATCATAAAATTAAAACTTATTTTTATTTAATTTAACTTAATGAACTTTAATTTAACTAACTAGTTTTTTTATGGTATCGGAAGGCAAGCAAGCAGACTAATTTCCTGATGGTAAGAAATTCACAAAAAAAATTACCAAAGGTGGTAATGGTACGTTGCCAAACTGAGGCCGGGTTGTTAGGCCTCGAGCAAAATTAAGTATACCGGCTACTTTATCCTCACACCCGGAACACGTCAACGGCAAGCACTGGCGTTACTGCGGCAGGAATAGATAAAGCGGTGGTACCAAACCGGACGAGTCGGTGAAACCTAAGTTTACATTTTGTCATAAATTTACTATGTTATTGGCGGTAAACCTATCACTTGTACAAACCTTGGCAACGTTATTTTTTATTAGAAAATAGAAAAAAATACATTTGAATTGCTTTACCAGATAATCGAATCCGAAACCTCATGTAGTTAATACGAACACCAAACCACTAGACCATTGATGCAAATAAACATACGCCTACAAATATTACCTATTTTAATTCAGGACGATAGTTATTGTAAAGGATTACAAGTGAAAAACGGAAAGTCCCTTTATCAACATAACTTCAGCTAATTGGTTGAAGCATAGTCCATTACATAAACAAATGCAAATATAAATATCGTCAAAGTTTTGGTCTTAAAAATTAAAAAAAAACTTATTACTGATTTTAAAAAGAGTGTTATTTAACAACACTCAATGTACGATGTAAACATCAAAACAGAGATTTTATTGACTAAACATTTCATGTGACAGGTAAAGTTGAAGAAGAGAAGTGGAGAAGTGTAAATCTTGGTATATATTTTCCGATTTTTTTCATGATAATGGAAGGCAAATAAGCAGACGGATTTCCTGAAGGTAAGAAATTCACGCCGCCTAGAGACACCAACGGTGCTTTGCCAACCTGAGGCCGGGATGCTAGGCCTCGAGCACAAGTAAGTTTACCGGCTACCTTACCCTCGAAACCGGAACTGGTCAACGGCAAGCATTGGACGTTCTAGTGGCAGGAAAAGTAAGGCAGTGGTACCAATCCGGGCGAGTCGTTGCGAAGCTCTACCACCCAGTAAGATGTCACGGTGTTAATGACGGTAAGCCTATGCTCGCCTTTTAGGATCTGCCTGGCAGGAAGGCAGATGGTCTTCTGCAAAGGAGCCCGGACCAACACGGGGAAAAATTTCCACATTTTCACGAGGAAAGATTTTAATACATTTACGAACAAATACATTAGTCTTCAGAAAGATAGATAATGTAGGTATGTACTTCGATCCCGATATGTCATTAGGTTCCTGTGGGAGAGCTGAATTACTAACTCGTGCAGAACAGTAAGTAATTTAACATGTAGGTAAGTGCATAATTTAATATAGGCACCTAGATAATGTTAAATTACGTACGTACCATTATAGTACCCAGATAGCTTGTAAGTTTTAGTTCGTGTGGTTTTAGAGTTGTAGCAGATGGCATTGCTAGTCTACTATTACTGTATATCATCTCACTATTATCTTAGGGCTGGGAAGAAACTATATCGATATCGATTAATAAATTCAGTCAGAAAATATTAATACAAAAAGTAATCCTTGCAATAAAAATACTGAAGTCAGAATACGCTATATCAAATTAGTAGTAAAGCACCTCATTGGTAGTATTTATCTAAATCGCGTGTACCTACGAATTATTTCGTTTCATAGTTGAAGTAGGTATATTGAGCTACTAAACTGATATCCTCTCAGTATTACTCACTTAAGAAATGTAAAAGAATGTTTAATTGATTAAGAAACATATACCTACGTTAAAAGGTGTTTATATTATTTTTTACATCAGAAGAGGGGTGTAGTTTTTCGCTGGTTATTTATATTAATCAAAAACAATTTATGATTTAAGAGAAATTGATGTAAAATCATTACATTCTTGCTTTTTCTTTCAATAACGAATAAGCTTTATCATACACCGTACTTAACTTTTTAAAATTTCGTCTGGTAGAGAAAATAGTATTGAACCAGTTCCTATAGCTCTTTCACAACTGAACTACTACATCCTTAGGAGAGCTAGTTATATTTATAGGACATAACTACCGGCGTTTACGGGTAAGAAAGGAAATAAAAAGTTCCCTACGGGACTTGAATCCTCAGTAGCTCAAATGGTTAGAGCATTCGTCGGCTTAAGGCGAATGGTCACAGACTCAGATCCTGTCGCTTACGAAATTTTTTCTTTCTTTAAAATTTATAGTTGTAACTTCCTTACAGCGTCATTTATTAGAACCCTATACAAACATACAACTTTCGTCCTAGGGAACATCTTATAAATAAAGTTCTAGTGTCACAATGTTAGTTACCGTACTCCTTCGAAACGGCTTCACCGATTTTCACCAAATTTTATATGTATACTCAGTAGGTCTGAGAATCGGTTACTATTTATTTTTCATAACCCTAAGTGATAAGGGTGACTTAGCCTAAATTTATTTTACTAAAATCACAATCAAAAATAGCAGAACAACGTCTGCCGGGTAAGCTAGTAATTTTATAGTATTTTAGCGATACCCGCCAACGTTTGTAACGACCGACATTAATATTTAATAATGGAAAAAATCAAACGATGAGTTTCCTTATTATTAAATACCCCATATTAGCTCGTAATATCACCGATCAGATCATAAAAGACATACCAAAATATTGTGAAACGTTAGCGGACAGACAACCGTTCATCATCATGATATTAGTGTGGTTAGGGCTTAAAATAATGTTCAAAAGCTTAAGATGACCTATACGTTCGAATACTTCTACACATTCTGAGTTGGTTTAGATAGTTAGATAGACAATTTATACATGCAGTTATTTGTAATTTCTGAACTATAAGATTTAAAAATCTTAGAAAATTTACAGAATTATCCGCAAATTGTATCAAATATTAAAAGGATAAACAAAATTAGAGGGCGCTTTTACGAATTAGATCAGTGTATTAGTTTAAATAAAAATAGCATTTTGTCTTACCTATCTCACACCAAAGAGCATATAAATACTACGTAATAAGAGGCGGGACTTCCACAGATACATAGCAAATCCGAATTTTGTATAAAGTTTACTTAAAGTGACACATGTCACTTAAAATAACATGGTGAAAAGGTATAACCCGTATAGTTTGAAAGTAAGTCTAAAGGCATTCAGATATAAAGCAACAAGTGTCGTATGATTTAGGCGAATAAAAAACATAGCAAACTTATTATTTTTTTATATGAAAGTTGCGTCAAACTGTCTCACACTTTAAGTAAACGGAGCAAGATATAGCGTTTCACCTTCTTAATAATATACAGACTCGACAGCCAAAGATCTAGCAAGTAACTTCAGCTTGAATTCCAACCGGAAAACAGGCAAATAAACAGCCATAAATTAGAAACGCCGCCAAACTGACTTCTACTACTCAGAGCCGTCCAATCGGGTTACTCTTGAACCTCGATTTCATGCAAATTGGAAATCGGAATCTGATATGTCATATTAGGTACTCTTACAGTATAAGCAGTTTATCAACATTTGGTCCCAAAAAATACTACGAATCTGATAAATTTGTGTTCTGTAACTTAATCTTAATAATTCGCCAGTTTTTAATTTAAGAGTACCTAACATGACTAATCCGAATCCAATTTATAATTTACATGAAATCGAGATTCAGCAGTAGGGTTCTAGCTGTATTTTTTGACATCTATTATTATTGATGCAGAAGTTACTCTCCTGCAGTTTTATTTTACAGTTATGTTTTTTTATGTGAAAGGTCTGCGAACGTGTACACGACTCTTCTGATGGTAAGAGATGACTGTGGCCTCTAGACACCATAGATGTTACAGGTTAAATATACATGTAGATGTTATTGACAAAGATAAAATTAAATTTCAAAAACTTTGCTCTTCAATTAATCAGTAAATCATGTTATGCGGGTACGGAATACAAACCATATAATTTAGTGGTTAATTAATTAGTGTTTGTGTAAATACAACATTCACAGTTATATACTGACATTTGTTATTCAACGAACGCATATTATAGATTAAATTAATTGACTATTACGTGATTTATATTTCGTACTAGCTTCTCCGGCGAACGTTGTACCACCCGTTCAGTTTGTATGAGAAAAATTAAAGTGTTGTTTCTCCTAGTTTCCTCACAGTCTAATGGTATAAGTAATATCGTATGTTGGTCTCCTGATTTTAAGCTACCTCCCTATCAATTTTCGGCTAGGTATATCAGTTCAGCCGTCCTTGAGTTATACATAATGTAACTTTCTTTTATATATAGATATAGATTGGTACTGATGTTAGAAGAATACCAGTTTTATTGCCGGCCAAAATTATTTTTAAACAACTGCACGCAAAATTTAGACACTTACATGGATTTAACTGTTCGCCTTTCACAAGTATTCCAATCAACTAGTTCCTAACTTATAAAAACAAAAGCAATAAGTTCTTATTTGAGGGGTGCTTATAATTATACAAAAACAAAAAATACTTACAAAAAGCAGTGTTGGCACTGTTTATTTCGAATTTTGAAAGACACGTTTGCTAGGAAACTTCCTCACAAAGCTTGCATCACTAACTTCTGGTTACAAACTTTGTTTTTATCGATATCGATAAGAAACATTTTTCCCAGCTAAAACGATACTACACCGTGCTGTCTAAAAGCTATTAGCAGTTGCCGTCGGAGCACACCTGCGACTGTCATTTCCTACAGAGAGATTACTTACCTTCCGACGCATTAACGTGTACTTTGTATAATATTTATGACGCGTTTCCATACTGATAGTAATGATGAAATTAACGTATATTATCAAAGTCCTCTTGGCGTCGTGCGACGCAGAGGTTGTGTGAAATCGCTACAGTTAAGCAAGATTTTAAGGGTCATGATTAGGATGGACTGTCAGTAACATGTTATAGTCTTTGGTAAGGTTTTCTTTGATAATAAAAACGTTTGATATTGACGCCGCTATAGAGTTAATCCACACTTCCTATTCTATTAATGTTATATTCGTAAATGGGAAAGTTTGTAAGACTGTTAGGATGTTTCTTTCACGAACAAACTACTGAGCCCTTACCATGAGTTTATGGCTTGTTAAGCTAACTATACTCTCTACCGTTTCTGTAAATTATTTGTATGAAAACTTTGAACAGCTCCTCCATTGGTAACTAAGAGAAACTTACTTTTAGTCCATAAGTATTATAGATTTACGTAACTTACCGAACGTAATCTATGTTAACTCATGGTAAAGGCTCAGGACGGATATAGATGACACTTTACAGGAATTAGAATAAGTTAGAGGTTCAAATTTACAATAAAAAATCGTGTAATACCTGGTAATGAAAGCTAGCTTATTATAAATGGGAAAGTATGTCTATCTGTGTGTTGCTTTTTCTCTTTTTTCACTGAAGTCCGGGGCTCGATTTTCAGGTCAGGCAGCAAAAAAGAAAAAGTGATATTTTAAAATTTTCTAACATTAACAAGCTTGCTTGGGATTGGATGTGAGCCCGGTTGACAATATGTTTGCCACCTATCACAGTGTAAGTATCTTCGACTTATTCAGGAGCAGTTGTAAGTCTACCTACCGCTACGAGGATACGAGCGCGAAGACATTTTAACTTAATATACGTGAATGTAAGATAATGACCCAGTATTGTTTAATTTGTCTACTGTAACGAAAAGTATGTTTTAGTTGCGTCTACTTACTTGAAAAACCCAATTTTCAATCGTTGGAATCATAAATCATGTATTAAATCTTTTAGATAAAGAAATAAAATGTAGAGAAACAAAAAGGACCGCTTCAATTGTTCAGGCTTATTTACTGGAACAAACTCGAAGTAACTTTCACGGTGGACGTCGGTCGAGCTAATTTACATGTAAGAAAAAAGCTGAAACTTTTCCACCGCTCCAGAAGTTATTCTGGCGACCTCGCTGAAACAGAACTGCATAAATCTGACTTACAGTAACAGATTGTTTTTAACAGACGGCGGTGGAACAAGCTAAAGGCGAAAGCGTATTGAAAATCTATTATAAAAATAGTAATAGTAAATAGTGTCTGGCGCGATTATTTTTTTTTATTGACATTTGTACATATTTAACACAAGCACAGGGCAATTGCTAAAGTATAAATAAAATACTTTGAGAGACACGAAAGTCCATAACTAACCATTATAAATGTGTATTTCATTTGAGCAATGAACTCATTTGCTAGGTACTCAAAACTGTATATATATAGGACATAACTACTCGCGTAAACAGTAAAGAAAGGAATTAAAACTTTCGCAACAGGATTTTAATACTTACTAGCTCAAGTGGTTAGAGCATTAGTCAGCTTGAAATGAAAGGGCTCAGGTTCAAATCCTGTGTGAGGCGAAATTCTTTCTTTATTTAAAATTTGTAGAAATAAAAAAAGGCGAGCATCGGCTCACCGTCACAAACACCGTGACATCTGACTAGGTGGTAGAGTTTAGCAGCGAGTCGCCCGGATTGGGACCACCGCCTCACTTATTTCTGCCGCCATAACGTCATGACGTGTTCCGGTTTGGAGGGTAAGGTAGCCTGTAAACTTACTTTTGCTCGAGGCCTAACATCCCGGCCTTAGGTTGGCAACGCAACATTACCATCTTTGGTGTCTCTAGGCGGCGTGAATTTCTTACCACTAGGAAATACGTCTGCTTGTTTGCCTTCCAATATCATAAAAAAAGTAATCTGTTATTTAAACATATTAGTCGTTATATATTATACATACAACATACATACAAGCGCACAATTGTGAACAGTCATAAATTGTTACTTCTGTACCTACTTCATACTGCTATAATATCTAAGATAGCACAACTGGGAATACCTTACTAGATACCAATGAAATTAAATTTTATTACATATTATTTTAAGAGACGACTAATGAACATTGATCTCAGGTAGTCAGGATATTATTCGTGACCTCAAATGACTAACTACATACTTTCCTACTACACATCTCATTGAATTGTCACACAACGTCGTCAAACCCTACGTTGTCTTACCTAATTCTTTTGTCTTGGACCTAATGATCATAATTGTCTTTGATATAAGATTAAGGCTACTGCTAAAGATATCCATGAAAAAGGTACCATTATTACAAGCAATATATAGAGGCTAAATGTATTTGTACCATCACTAAATTAATCTGTTTATTTGCTTGAAACGATACAAAAAAGTAATACGTACTTAGCTACAAGTAAGAAATTGAAACTTTTTTTGGGTCTGAATTTGGCATATTTTTTAAAAAAATTTGCATTTTTTTTTCGAAATGTCTACTGTTGTGTACGTCTAACGACTTTTACAATGTCACCGGGAAATTAGCAATATCTAAAAATGCGAATTTTAAAAGGAACGATTTTAAAGAGTACCTAATTTGTGCCTAGAAGAATTGATCCTTTAAAATATTTAGAACTTTATACCTTGCTACAAGAAAAAGCGTCTGACCCGTTGAAAATAAGACCAAAGTTTTGAACCGCTTGAAGATTGCTTAGATAACAGAAACTGAATTTATGTAAGGCATGCATTTCTAATTTGTGTACTCTCGTGGTAGACGAGTATTAGAATAAAGATATTTAAAAACGTTTTCACCCAGTAAATGTACCATTCAACATTCTAGTAAAGTAGTAAATACCGTAAATATTTTCATTGCCTTTAATTCTTGCTTTGCTTTATAAAACTTGAAAAACTTCTACCATCTTGGACCACTTCTAAAAGAAATTGTTGGGAATAAAGTTCACAATTATTTAATTTTTGCTTCTCTGGAGGGTTGAATACTGCTAAATTATGTTTAAAGGAAAATTGTGTTCTCTTATGGAATGCTAATTACATATTATGTCCATTTAAATTATTTTACTACCTCAATGTCTCCTAACTCCTAACCTAACTACGTGTATTATATTTATCCATATGATCAGTTTGGCGCAACTTTCATATAAAAAATGAAAAAAATAGGTTTGCTATGTTTTTTATTCGCCTAAATCTTGACACTAGTTGCCTTATATCTGAATGCCTTCAGACTTACTTTCAAAATATACGCGTTATACCTTTTCACCATGTTATCTCAAGAAAGAAAAGAAAGAAAAAAAGAAAATTATTTATATACGGAATATGTGGGTAAATGAGATGTTACAAAACATATTCTACCATATTTTGGTGTGCAAATATTTTAATATTTATGAAAAAATATTATTTCATTACATAAGCTACTACTTTAATTATTTATAGTTATGACTGGCTCAATTATTTATTACCAAACATTTTAAAACTATAATTAAATTTAACCCTGTCTACCGTAAAACTCCTCGGCAACCATAACTTTTATTATATTTAGTTAGTAACCATTACAATTGTTTTATTATAAATTCTCGTCTACAAGGAAATTGATGACACTATAATATGTTTTCTCTAATACCTTCCTTCGAAATCTTTTTAATGGAACAAATCACTTCCATCTTTTTAATGGAAGTGATTTGGGATTATCAGGAATTTGGTTGTATATACGAACGGACATGTAGTAATCATTATTTTTATTAATATTAAGTTTTTGGCTCAGCAATTTCTCACTATTTCTGAAACATGAAATTCCCAACATTTCAGCATTATTTTCTTTCTTTCTTTAGGTTTTGACAATCTCGTTAGTATTTTGCCATTAGTCAAGTAGAAATTTGCATCAAATTTTATATTTGTTTTATATCAATTATAATTAGTCATCAGTCATAAGTCGTCAGTTAGTCATGTCAGGCTTTTGGGTAAAGCGGTGGCTTTTTTACACAAGCTTATGTATGAGATTTGGCGACAGCGAGGAAATTCACGATACACTAATTTCTTCATAATTATTTCACTTGTGCACTTTATCTGAACAAAATTAATTCCCACCTAAATTAATTAATTTTACTCATAATTTAATTTAATAAATACGGCCATCTTCTTTCACGATAGCGCCAAAACTCCTAGATTTTTTCAATTTAGATTGAGTCTCAAGTACGTTAGTATCTAAGTAATACCTATTATTTACTCTGTGGTACTTATAGAACTTGAAACTATTTAACGTTTAGTAATCTGGAGTTTTAGCGCCATCGACAGAAAAGATGGTCGTAGTTTTCATAATTATTAAATTTCGTGTTTATATTGAGTGAAATTAGTAAATTTTGTAAAATTTAAAGTTCACAAATGAAATAATCATGCAGAAATGAGTATAGCATGTATTTTCTGTTGCCCCAAATCTCAATAAATGAGCTTGAGTATTGGAACTACCGCTTTACTCAATACAGGATATTGCGTACATTACTTGACTTTCTTTGACTTGACTTATGGCTAATTTTGAGTAATTTAAGATTGTTTTTATCAAATCATGTAACTTGATGTTAATTTCAACTTGACTTATAGCAAATGCTAACGCTAGTGCCAAAAACTAAAGAAAAAAAAGACGGGTTACACTCCGGGAGTGCCGGCAGAAGTGAAAACTAGAATATTAACATTGTGCATTTTTGATATTTGGAATGGTTAGGGAATAGGTAATTTTGCACGAATTGCTTTAATTATCAGTATGAAAGTACTATCATTTGTGTGGTATAATGCAATAGTCTTGTGCTTAATCGGACATTTTTGGTTTCGCACTGTAACCGTACAATCCGTATATTGTACTAGTACACCTTATTAGTAGGTACTATTAGTCCCTACCTATTTGTACTCTGTGCTAAACCATGAAACATCAGTACGCAACCTAACCTACCTACTAATACGGGGCCCACTTCATAATTTACCTCGGCCGGTTAAAATAGTATTACTTATGAGATAAAATATAATGAAACATTTGATTTTTCAAATTTACACATAATTCAATTCAATATAATATACATGTGTATATCGATTCTCCTTCTACTATTATTTCCTTTGATAAGCTTACAACTTTTTCGAAAACAGCTAAACTTCTTCACAATATGGTACTATAATTTCTATAAACTGAGAAACTATAATATACCAACAAGTCGCAAACAAGTTAAAAGATGTTTTACTTAACTAATGTCTATTTTATCTACCACAAACTGCAAAGCATTCAAAGCCATAAACAGTTTACACTTTACAGTACAAATATTTAATAATGCAGATCAACGCGAGGGGCTGACCCGCAGTAGTTTATGCGATTGTTTTACATTTACTCGTACTTGCGAAGCGTATACTGTTCGGAAATATGTAAGCAATACAAAAACAGCAATGAATCTACGTTTTACTTTAGATCTCGCGCAAGCGACCTACGCCGTCTTATTCGCGTCTTACGTTCTGACGATCTGACGCGAGTTTTTACCCATTCCGAAAAAGTACGCAACGACGCTAAAGAAGTTTTCACTTCAAAAAAAGATTTGTAATTTTGTGAAATTTCTAACCTAAATTAGATTACAATTAGAATTATTAGAATATATTATACATTATACTATATAGTAGCAAAACTAGCCTACAACAGTCGTTCTATTATGTAACTCATGCTCTACTTTAGATTGCTGAACTGTTATCTAAAGTTTAGTATTTACTTCAAGTGTCTCTCCGAAAGTTCTGAAAACTTCGAAACACTAATTGTCACGCAGTTGGGTTTCTAGTTTTATCATATATGAAGTAATGAATTGTCAAATGTTCTTCGTAATTGGTTTTGTTGTTTGTTATAACAGTGTTCGTTATTGTCGTTCTCTAGTTTCATGGTTATAGTATCTGTAATTATACACAAGGTCTATAACAGGCTTATGTTTTTTTCTGTAATATAATCTGTAGCAAAAAGAAGGCAGCTACCCTGATGATTAAAACATATGTCATCTTCAAACCGTTGATTTTACTGATGCGTTGGTACTTCTTATCAAGAGATCCACTTATCCACTTACGTATTATTAAAAAATTACAAAATGCTGTTCTATTTTGCTATATTGCGGTATTTTCAATTTTCCTTCTTGAGAAACTTTTGAAGATTGAGATCAAATTAAAAGCTACGCCACTTTATTGTAACTATTTCCATTAATCTATCTATCCATTAATCACATCGAAATTGGTAAAGCTGATTTTAGTAAAATCCGAGACAAAAGCGTGAATTCTGGTTTTTTGTTGTGGGTTCTAAAAGTGCAATTTTTTGTTTTAACTGTACCTGTACCTTTTCTTATAAAATAAGTAGACAATTGAACTAACTAACGGGTCACCTAATAGCAAGCGGTTGCTATTGTTCTGTGACATATTATATAAGTAGCAAAGCGTCCATGGTCCATGGACCATGGCAGCAAGTAAGCCTTTGGAAGGAATCAGGGCGCGTCGTCACATAGCTCTACAAACTAATCTTGATCACGGTGCTAGTTAGAAATAAACTGATATGTTTTGCCTTTAATAAACTGCTCGGTATGGAGACAGATGTCTGGTCTCTTTTTTTTGCTTCGCAAAAGTTTGAAGCTTCTCAAGCTCGTTATGAGCGATTAAGCCTCCGGGCTCTGAGAAAAAGCAACCGTGTAGCCTTCGACTGTAGAGGGTCTGTCTTACATAGAGTTTCAAAACCGATATCGGTTATCTAAAGAAGCTTTAAAATCTTCTTGACAAATAAGTCTCGAAGGAAAGAAAGTTATAAATATCAGGAAATTTATTTATTTTAGTTAGTTACAAAAATGGATGTATAGTAATTAGGATATGGTTGTACCAATTTACTTTGAATGCCATTTTTAGGTACTCACCGCTCTATTCTTTTTACGCCCCTGATATCAGATCACACAATATCAGAAACCTGTCCGTAGTAATACATTGCTCGCAAAAGATGTGCAGCGTCTACATTCATGAAGTAACTAAAACCCTGACACATAATATTCTAGCGAAGTTTTTTTATGATGTTGGAAGGCAAAAAAGCAGACGGGTTTTCTGATGATAAGATAGTTACTCCGCCTAGAAACACAAAAGGTGGTAATGACTTGTTGCCAACGTCAGGAAGGGAGGTTAGGCCTCTTGCAAAAGTAAGTTTATCGGCTACCTTATCCTCCGAACCGGAACACGTCAACGGCAGTCGGCAAGCATTGTAGTTCATAATATTTCCATCAACACAATCATCTAGACAAGGATGTAGTCAAAGGTAAGTGATATTACAAAGGCAATTATTAAGGTTTCGGATTTATATTACACTAGCTGACCCGGCTGACATTGTTCTGCTATTTTTTTAATGTGTAAAAAAAACGTGGGGGTGAATTACCCTTATCACTAAGGGGTATAAAAAATAGATGTTGGCCGATTCTCAGACCTATTCAATATGCTCACAAAATTGCATGAGAATCGGTCAAGCCGTTTCGGAGGAGTACGGGAACAAACATTGTGACACGAGAATTTTATATATAAGACTAGCTGGTGCGGCAAACGTTGTTTTGCCAAATAACTAATTAAATGACGATTGATCAGTTATCGACCCGGGATAAAAAATTATTAAATTACTAAAATGACTATTAAAAAATAGGGGTTGGTGATAAAAGGGTGAAAATTTAGGATTGTAAGTTAAATCCTATTAATATTATAAATGCGAAAGTTTGTAAGTATGTATGTATGGATGTTTGTTACTCTTTCACGCTCGAATGGCTGAACGGATTTGTCTGAAATTTGGAAGACAGATAGATTGTGACCTGGATTAACATATAGGCTATTTTTAATCCCGATCGCACACCGGGTCTCTGTGAAAACGCGGGCGAAGCCGCAGGTAGCAGCTAGTACATAATAATTTTGTACGATGTAAATTTGATTGGTTTGATTTATTAACCGATGTTAAAAAAATATGTAAAACAGTGATTTGAGTACTATTATAAATTTCCATACCAGTGATATGGTAAAATAGGCGAAACTAACTTTAGAAATTAAGACTTGCGATGTACCCTATTTACTAAGGCAAATAAAGTTTTATTGTTATTATTATTATTATTATTTGTATGGTGTATCATAAAAAATAAAAACAAAAAATTTTGTCTGAAAATTACAAAAAAAAATTAAATTTTTGGGTGGACCACCTAACATTTAGGAGGATTGTACCAAATTGCAAATGTATTTTTTAGATTTTTTGCAAAATATAACACCTGGAGATGTTGAGCATATTTGCACTCACATCCATATTGTTCGGATCCTTACTGTAATGAGTATTAAGTATATTCCCCGTGTTGGTCCATGTCCTATGTGTAAAATAGACAATCTGCAGTCCTGCCTGGAAGCAC
>NJDC01000132.1:203631-231425 GCA_002245475.1 Calephelis virginiensis
AGACATAACATTCAGTATAAAGTGACCGAATAACTTGAAATCCAGAATGTAAAGAAATATGTCATCCTAGTAATACAGGTCATCCTAGATATACATATATGTCTTCACGCCAAGTCCCCTTGCATAACAGGCAGAGAGAATTGAGTGCCAAGTGCACGATTTTGCTGGGTTGGATAGTATTGTAATTAACTGAAGAAGAGTAAATTATGTACATACATTTTTATAAAAAAACTGTGTGCAAGCGACTAGCAATGGGCAGCAGAACACATTTTTTGAAATTTTTTGAATTATTTTAAGTCCGTCTGTATACCGACCACGATTCACACCTAACTTACTTAACAACTGTAGACCCATTGGGAAAGTAGGCAGGCTCTAAGGAAGGTTGTACTCTACTTGTACCCTGTTAGCTAAAGAGGTTACCGTGGGAGAGGGGTAAGTCAGAGTCGTAATTGGGCTATAAATCGTTTAACTCGTAGTGCGATTTTGTTAATTTTAATTATTATTAATTTTAAAATTCTTACGAAAATGTAGTCACGACACTTTTTGCTCTGTGGTCTAGCGGTTCAGTAGTTGGACTTGACTGCATGAGGTCCCGTGTTCGAATCCCGGGTCGGACATTTTTTTTAATTTTTTTATTTTTCATTTTCTATTTTTTTTTATTATCATTTTAATTTTTTTTATTTTATTATTTTTTTATATTTTTATTTTCTTTTTTTTATTTCATGTTTCTCTGTCTGTCTCTCTCTATAAGAGAGATAGAGATTACTAGAGGTTGAGAGAGAGGGGGGGAGAGAGAACTTCGTTCCATCCGTGTGTCCCTTGACACCTCTCAATTTTTTTTTTGTTGTAATAAATACGCCGATTGTCTCGTATTTTTCTTATTAATACGATATTTTGTCGGAAATTACTGGTCTAGCAACACTTAGTAATAATAAACAAAATCTCTCAAACGTAAAATGTAAAGTTTTCTTTCAATTACCATTAATGTCGATTTACTGATGTAAATAGCGTTAGCGTTTATAGACGGAAACAAAGATGCAGATACAGCTAGTACCAACCAACTAATAGCATTTTCATTTGAAGAAGAGAAGAAAACACGTACATACTATGTACAAACTTTTTCATAGTAAAGCTCTTGTACTCATCCACTATACACTTTATTCAACACTTTACGCTCCTCTTCAGCCAAGGGGTTTCACTTTTTACAGCATCATCAGGGCTTTGAAAATAAAGATGTAAAGACTGTTTTAGTTTAACGTTCAATACATATTTGGTTGGATGTTACATACATGCTATATGCAGGTACTTGAAGGAAACCTGAGGTTCAACGTTCAGTGAACCATTAAACAGGTAAGAAGTTGGAAGATATTCAATAATTCTAGACAATTTAAATTGTTTTATGAAGAAAATATTTCTTTTTATTTTTTATTATACACTACGATTTGCTGCTACGAAGTACAGAATCCCGTAAATCTACGTAATGATTGTATGGATAAGCCCTTTTTCCTTTTCTTTTTTTAATATGTTTGCATCTTTAAAGGTGTGATAAAACATCCATTTGAATATTCCTGTACTTGCCTATAACTCACGCATACCACACATAAGTCCTATATAATGTGCATGATTCGGGCGAGAAACCTACAAGCAATTTTGCTAATATTACTATACATAGAAATTACCTAATCAATTAGTTTATGTAATTATCTAAATGAGTAATTCCAAAACTTATTCAAACTACTAACAAAGTTTTGAAAAGATTTCCGAAATAGCTCTTGGTTTAGAAAATTAGAAACACTGAGTACAGACATTTTTTTTTATCTCAGCGAACTAGCACACGATATTTTGATGGTAAGCGACAACCATGGCCTATAGACACCATAGGTTCTCCTAAGGCCCAGATGTTAGGTTAGATTATTTTTTTGTTGGAAAATTGCAACTTTAACTCTACCACCAGTGATCTTGTTTGGTAGGTAAGGAGTCGCCTCTTAGAGAGGTAGACGGTCTATTCAAAAGTTCAAGGCCCTATGCCGAATCGTCCTTACGTAAAATAAAACTAGATCCTGATGATAAGAGACAATAATGCCTATAGACACCATAGGCTTAACAAGTGTGTCGCTGTCCTGAGGCCGAAATGTTAGATTAGGTTAATTTTTTGTTAGTAAAAATTACAACACTTAACTCTACCACCTACTGGTCTTGTGTTGTAGATAAGCGGCAGATAGTATATTCAAAACTTTAAGACGTTATGCCGTTTTGTCCATACGAATAATAAAACTAGACTTATGAGAACGGGTTGTTCATAATAACTTTTTATTTGTTTTGATAGTTCACAAAATTCTTTAAATAAATTTAAAAACAAAGCATGTATAAATAAATTTGGATTGATAGACAAAAGCTGTAAACTTTTATCATCTCTGGAAACAGTTAATTAAATTAGTTTCTTACAGAAAAAATGCAGGAAATATCAATAAGCCCTTTGTATTAAATAATATGTGCTCAGATTTGTTACAAAACCGAAATCATGGGGATATGGATGGGAAAATACTTTTTTTTTATATTTGCAGTCGCGCAAGTTAGAGTTGTATGACTTTATAGCTTATTTTTTATTTAATAAATATGTTTAACATTTTCGGGTACAAATATGAGTCCCGTGTTGAAATATCGTTAACCAGTTCGAGAAAATATGTTTTAAATTGAGTAATATGATTAACGTTAACGTTAAAATAACAATTACGGAGTATTTACTTTACGACGTATTCTTCAAACTTGAACTTGTCTTATTTTTTCCTGGTTTAAATATTACTTTTAAACAATTAATACTTAGGACTAACTTTGAAATCGTCCCCCTTGTTGATCGTACGTGGAATAGACTATTTGTCTTCGTGACTGCTGGTAAAAGGCAAGCATAATTTATATCAATAGTAAACAACAAGACCACTGGCGGAAGGGTGCCGTGCTGCTACTCGTCCAGGTAGCGATCCAAGGTCTGGAAGGTAGTATAGCCGGTAGGTTTGCACAATTGGCCTTACACCTCGTGTCTATTATTAGGCCTCAGACATTTTTTTGTGGAAAAATTACACTAACTGATCTAAATACAAAGTAATTTTCAAATTAACCTATAGCAAGGATATTAGTCAACGATATTAAAAGATATAAATACTTTCATTTTCGTAGCTTTTTTGTGACAACTGAAATTTATAAACGTAATGTATGCTTATAATTAAAGAAAATTCATTACACTTTAATGGAAATAAAACTAATTCAATAAAACTACATTTAACGTTTTAGTATCATCAATTGCTCAAGTTGCTGGTTTCTCTTGATTATTCGATTTTGTATAGATTTCGAATAAAATAACTCAATTTATGTGACATATTGTACAACTTTGTTTAGTTGTACTATTTGCCACCAAAACTTAGTAGATGAGCTCAAATAAGGAGGCCACGCTTTATACAGACGCTTGTTCCAAATGAATAAACAAAAACACGTTTAACGCGTCTGTCATGTCCATATAATCCTACAAAGCCCTAATTTCCCGCTTGTTTCTCGGGACAACGACAGTTGGAAATTGAAAAGAGAATCGTAGCAACTAGAAATCTCGAGATTGGAGCGGTATACTATGAATATTTTGACGGCAGACCCTCGCAGTGATTGGTTCAGAATAGACACTCAGAAAGCTATTGAATAAATATCTCAATCAAAACTAAATTTTTTTTATGAATGCATAACTAGTTGTTGCCCTCGACTTCGTACACACGTTGAAGTGATTTTTCATGGTTAGTAATGGGAATAAAAGATTTTCCTGCAGTAAAAGGTATCCTAAATGTTGAATCGGACCTACTAGCTACTACTATACAAAATTTGGTGAAAATCCGATTAGCAGTTTTGCGGAAAAAGTGAAACTGTCTGCTAGATGGGTAAATTCAGTTGAGTTTAGAAAAAATAGCTAAATTCGTGTCGGCCACGCGCACCGAGAGTCCCGTACAAACCTGTGCCTTTAAGTAAAATTCACCCTACACGACATTTTATTATTTGATGTAACCAGAAATTAGTAAATATAATAGATTGACAATGTCATACATTAAAATCGTTCCCCTGAAATTCTGACTAAATCTAGATGGCGTTGGGGTATTGTCAGAAACTAGTAGTGTTTAGCTACTTCGCTTGTCATTTTTTGACAATCGCACAACGCCATCTAGATTATTCATATATATATATGACAGGTGAATAGGATGTAGGAGAGTTGACGAAATAACGCACATTAATTAGCTAGATGGCGCATAATTATGGTTGCAGGATTTATATTTTTCATTTATTACAAATCAGCTCTTGTAAGTAGGTATGTTGCCTCATTACACAAAAGATATTTTCGTAATCTAATTTAACATCAGTATGGTTTAGTGGATAAATATGTTGCCTAGTAACAAATTAACTAATAATACAAATCACAGGTTGCTAAACCCAGATTTAATTTGTTTCATTAACCTGTTTTATTTTGTTTTATAAATACTTAAGTCATTAATCTTAAAATTAAGGTACTTAACTATATTTATGGTTTATATATTTACTAATCTCTGACACAACACAAGAATAATATGTATACTTACCTAGGTAATTGTTTAATTTGGGGCAAAATTTTGCCAAGAAAAAGACCCAGACACCAAAAATACCATAGATTTAGTATGAAAAATACAGACTTTTACGTTTATCACATAGATGTTAGTTAGTTGTACTAGTTATTTTCATTCTTTCCTTCAATTTCGGCGTGGTGTAACAGTTATAGCAGTCACCTGAGTTTGAATAGGTAAAGGTTCGAATCCCGGATCTTACATTTGGTGTTTTTTTTTCAATATTTTAAAAAAAATCTAGGCTGTCATCAATGGCTGTTATAAAACGATTTTGATAGGTACTAGTGGTAATTCAAAAGTTTTTTTCTAAGGCAACAGACAGTGAACAACACACATGTCGGTCTTAATAGTAAGAGACAACCGTGGCTTATGGAAACCATAGATGTTCAGGTGCGTCGCTGTCTTGCAGCCGGAAGCTAGGCCTCTTGTTGGTAGGAGGAGGAGGAGGGCAATCAAAACACATTTTTGTAACAGTATTTTATTAGTACCTACATTAATTAGAAATAGATATTATTAGAAATTAGAAAAGTAGCTAGTATGATAATATAATTACCGAGAATAACGTGGCGATCTCAGGTAGGTAGGTAGGTACATAAATTATATTAATAGCCAACTCAGCGCACTTTCTTCTTTGTGCTTAAGATTGTAAGCTCTAAAATTAAGATAATAGATTTCAATTTTGCGTAAGGTAACATACTCACTTATACCGGCTCAGAGACTTTTCAAGGTCACGGTGTCGCAGCCTCAAATAAAAAATTAATCTAAAATGTAAGAAGTGAAAGTATAAAATCGCTTGCTTACTTACATCCAATCATCTCACATTGAAGAGTGCCGAATGTGCCTATTTTGATTAGGTCGTTGCGAATGGTCCTAACATGGATGGTGGAACAGCTTAATTGCGATTCCTTAAAAACGTAGGTACTGTGTTTGTATGTAGATTAAGACTAATTTGTAACTAGGCATACACGCAGACGGATTTCCTAATGGTAAGAAATTCACACCACCTAGAGACACCAAAGGTGGTAAGACGCGTTGCCAACCTGAGGCCTGAATGCCGGTCACGAGCAAGAGTAAGTTTACCGACTACCTTAGCCCCCGAACCGGAACACGTTAACAGCAAGCACTGACATTATAGCGGTGGAAGTTGAGCACAACCGTTCCGTAAGGAGTCGACCAAGCGTAGGTATACCTATCGACTATTATCGTCTATCACGCGTCTGGGCCCGCAGTCGGTTAAGACTAAAGTGTTATTTTAAAACTGGGATAGGTATCTCCTAATAGATTCATTCAAATCGAGTGATGTAAGAGGCAATTTTGTTTAAGGATTAAGTAATATCATGTTTATAAAAACACCTTTACAAATAATGCATTATTTTAGCAATATGTTAACTTAAAAAGATTATAGTGAGCTAACATTAAAAGATAGAAATATGCTGCCGCATACTTTTTTGGAACTTTTAAAGGGGAGGGTGGTTCTTTCTCTTTAAGGCAAAAAAATAATGTCGCCTAAAGTAATTCAGTGATTGTAAGGTGTTTCTGGTTAAATACCTATTACATATCCAGATGACTATTTTAAAAGCAATCTTAATTAATATTTGGCTAAAGTTATAAGATTTCTAAATAAAACCAATTAAAATTCCATTACTTTTCATGTCATTTTAAGTAATTTTCGACAATTTACTTAAAATAAAAATGTATTTTTCAATGCAGAAATTTTATTATACTGGCTTGGAATTTACACTGAAATTATGTATCTTTGTGACTATTAAACATTAAGAAACTTACGATTACAAAAAAAAAAACAAAAATGTTTAAAATGTACATAAAAGTTACGTCATTAGTCACCCACGTTCTTCTAAATCAAAATTGTTGAAGTGAAATATTTTGCACGTTTTGTGACGTATATACAACCACCCGCAACCCTCACCTTCTACCGGCAGCCATGAAACAGGATACAGCGTGTTGGATTTGGAACTAGCTAGTGTCGAATACGATTCTCATAATCAGGATGAAAGATCAAAATGTCAATGACGATTAAAGTGACAAAATCACTTTAATCGTCATTGACATTTTTTTTATCTATATAGATGATATATATTAGATATGAGTTCAGCACATATTCAAAATGTTTGTTCTTGAACATTTTCCAACATGTTTTTTACAAAAATGACATTTTTGGTAACGTCATTGTCAGCAAAAACCATGTTACAGACAAACTCAAGTTTAAATTATAAATGTGAAACATTAAACACACTTGTAGTGTGATACTATACAGACACACACACAAAATTAATGGTTATTATAAAAAAGTATACCTACATAATCTTACATATAACATTCCCGTGTGACAATGTTAGTTACCGTTCTCCTCCGAAACAGCTTGACCGATTCTCATAAAATTATGTGACCATATTGAGTAAGTCTGAGAATCGGCTAACATCTATTTTTTATAACCCTAGTCCCTAAGTGATGAGGGTGAATCACACCAAAAAAATAGCAGAACAACGACAGCCACGTCAGCTAGTAATTTATAACAATTGATTTGGGTTCAGGAAGCAAAGCATTTTCACTGTGTCAGGTCAGCCTTTAAAATGAAACGCGCCTATCATTTAAAAAAATGTTGCCGAAAAACTTATTGAATTAACTGAGATGCCAAGAACAGTAAGGTATTTTCTAGCCAGTTTGTCTAGTGGTTCTAAGTGTTTATAATAATCAAAAACCTTTAATCATATTGAAATGTTCCCCAGCATGATCAGTTTCAGTATACCTACACATTCAAAATATTTATTGATGATGCTTCGGTGTGTTATATTTCGGCTCTTCTTTTTTAAAAAGCTAAATGATTCGGTAGGTCGGTAACATTAATTTAAATTACTAAATTAATATGTAAAATATCAAAAATATCTCATGATTAGGAAACAAAAACCGAATGTTACCGGTTTTGCCAATCTCCGGTTTTTCTCAGGAGATTTCGAAACCGGAGCAAAGACCTAACTTGTTAAAGTCTCTTTAAGGGAGGCCTATGTCCAGCAGTGGACTACTTCCGGTTAATGATGATTAAAGTATCTTCACGCCCATATCCCCGAAGCGGTAGGCAGAGGCACAACTAGGGCACCCACGACTAGCCGAAGATACTAAGTCCCACAATGTGATAGGTGGCGAGCCTATCGCCAATCGGGCACATATCCTATCCCGAACAACATTTTTTTTTTGGAAAATTGGAAAAAACACAATTTTCTTTTTGTTGCCCGACCCGGGATTCGTACCCGGGACCTCATGCAGTCGAGTCCAACAACTGAACCGCTAGACCACAGAGGCGATTAATGATGATTAGATTGCGTTAATCGTGATTCTTTCTTCGTAATCGTAACTTCGCCATTATGAAATTAAAAAAAGCACCTCGCGAGATTGGTCGGTATTTAAGCTTGCGCACAGGGTGGCCGCTGGCCGATGTAGCGGCCAGTGAAACGAAAATCACTGTATGAAATACGGCGACCACATAAGTAGGTACCTCATATAATTTTCCATCAGGGTCACGAGTCCTGACGCGATTTCACCATTTTTGACTCATCATAAAAGTGCACAACAAGAAGTTTTCACTGTGTATTTAAAGTACCTACCTACTCTTCTTTTTTTCTACAATTCTTTTTTCAACTAAGTATAAAAAAATATTTTAATAAAATTCATAATAAAACTAACATAAAGTAACTAAGTAATCTGGACAACGGGCAAGCTAGCCCTTAAATGATAGAATTTTATCGAGGATCGTGAAGTGCACTCAACGTGTAGGTACCTACCTACAAACCTACCGTGCGGCGTGTACAATTGACAACGTCGCGTTTTTTACCGACTTAAGACTTTATTTAAAGCGCAGTTTTTTAAAAATGCATGTGTTTGAAAATTTTAATTTTTTTTTCGAATTTATACCTAGCTCTTATTCTGTAAACTACACAATTTTATTCTTGTAGTAATAGAGATTGAGGACTAATTTTCAACGGAAATAGAAAATAGGAGGAGGTTGTAGGTATTTTCGACTCCTAGGTATTTTTTGTTTACGTATGTCAATCGATTTCGTCGTCATATAAGTATGAACCAATTTAAAAATATATTTGAAAGAGCGAAGGTAAGTCTTTCGATGTGGTCCTTTGCCACTGAATTTGGATCTGATGATGGAATCCCTGGGAAATTGATGAAAATACTTGATTTTTTTATGAAAATGATTTACCTACCTGTTGAAATCGACTCGATTAGGTAAGTTGGTACTTGCAGTTTTTTCGGTTTAGTAGGTAGGTACTTGCAATTTTACTACGCTTAAATTATAGGAGAATGAGTCAGAAGTAATTGTCTACTAGGTACCTAGGTACCTACTTGTTTGCATGCAAAATCTTAACAGGTACTTAAGTAGGTACTTTTCCATACTTATAAAATTATAAAACACTATTATACGTACATATTATAAGCTTGTAAGTAGGTAGGTAAGTACCAACCGATCTACCTATTGTTGATTACAAACAAATACAAATCATTCAGGTATAAGATTTATAGGTATTTAGGTAGGTACTAATATTAGGTATAAATGCGAAAGTCTGTCTGCCTCTTACGCTTCCATGGCGAAGACGCCAGATCGATTTTAATTAAATTCGCCATGCATAGGTTTATGGTATAGTAAGTACTTAATTAAAGACGAGTTCAAATAAGGTCATCTATTTTTGTTTAAATCAACCTGCAATTGACCACAATGAGGGTCGAAAGTTTAAGTAGTTAGGTATGAAAATCATATTCAACCAATAATACCTACTTACCTATAAACCAATAAAGTCACGGGTAAACAGCTAACTGCTAGTTAATAACAAATTAATCAGATATGGCAGCCTTTCCCAAAGTGGGCCATAACGCCCCCTTGTGGGCGCTGGAAGCCTAGAAAGGATGCGGTAAGAATCCTAAAAAAAATTTGTTTTAAAATCCAGGCGAAACGAGTATGCTATTTAGGTTATTGACGAGAAAAAAAAGGGGTATTGGGTGATTAAGAAGCAACTGATTTTCAAAGTGGGCGTTACATGAAATAAGTTTGGGAACCTCTGAGATATGGCGTTGACGTTGGCTACACGAGGTCCTGAGTTAAATTCCCGGGTCAACAAACACAAAAGTTTGATAGGTAGGTATTTCAATTTTTTCAAGAAACGTTGCCCGAGATTAGATAAGTGCCTGGTACCAGTAGGGTTACTCTCAAAGCTCAATTCATGCATTATTGGAAATTGGAATCGAATAGGTACCTATGTCATTTTAGGTACTCTTGAACACAATTATTACCATTTAGTTAATAGTAAATTATATGATCATACATATATAAATTATATGATTTTGTTTCCAAATCGGTCAACAAAAAGAAAAAGTGGTTTTTCCAATTTTCTAATAAAAAAATGTTGGTATTAAATATGTGCCCGGTTGGCGATAGGCTTGCCACCTATCACATTGTGGGACTGAGTGTTTTAGGCTAGTCGAGGGTGACCTGGTTATGCCTCTGCCTGCCTTTTCAGGGATATGGGCGTGAAGATACTTACATTATATGTATAGGCTGAGATTAGTACCGCCATGTTAGCCGAGGGGTTAGTATACACGCCTGAAGCTGCTGACCACCTATGAGGCTCGGGTTCGAATCCCGACGGGGGCATACAATTGTAGTTTTTTTCACAACTTTTTTTTATCTGTTTTATGTATTATTAAATACTAAAAAAATTATGTTAAAAAAATATTTTGTTTAAAAAAGTTTAAAACATATTTAGTTAGGTATATTGTATTAATATTATTATAAATTTATAAGTATATTCTCATTTCGCGTGTTCAGCGCATCACTAAACAATTCCTCAATCCATATAAACTGTTAAAAACTATTAAAGTCAAGCAATATAAAGTTCGCCGGATCGGCTAGTTCACAATAAAAATTAAGGAATAGCGTAAAATATGAAAGGTTACTTTAGAATGACTGGGAACTGCGCCATCTAATAAATTTACATTGCTATTACACGGATGCTTAAAGTTCAGATCAGACATATAATTGTAAAAACCGTCGTTATAAGAAAATTCGATACCCACAGCGACATCTGTTGTCTTAGAAAGGAGTTACATATTGAGTTACACAATGACATAGGACATTGAAGGTCTATTATATATATTGTCTTTGGTAGTATCATATTTTCGCTGATTCAAGGACACTAGACATGAGTATTTGATTTAAATATGAGCTTCATACCTTTGCGCGTTCCTGAGAAAGAGGGTTTTGACAAACTGACTTTGTTTGTGTGTGTCAAATGCACGGTAGTGTGGGTAACGTTTTATTTACTGATTTAATGCACTTTATAAGAATTATTATTGGAAAATATTAGCATTCTGTACTTCTCCTACACATAAACTATAAGTGTGCCAAATTTTAAACTCCTCAGTCCGCGCAATTTTCGTAAGGGGTCCAAATTTTTGGACTTACGTATTAATATATTTTTTTTGAGGTTGGGATGTGACGACAGCATTTCCTGTGGCTATTTTCATTTTAGTTACTGGATTATTTCGCTAGTGCAGTCAGACATAATTAGGTAGTTTTTTTTTAAATGACTAACGTGTTCCCAACCTCGCGGTTTTTACTTTACCGGGCTTTGTAATTTGGTAGTTGGTAGTAGGTACTGCAGCTCGTACGGTTTGATACCACCGCCTTACGGATCCTACCACTGTCATAAGTCATGAACACGTTGTTTGTTTGTAGTCTTATATCCATATTAATATTGTAAATGCGAAAGTCTGTCTGTATGTATGTCTCTTGTTCTTTCGCGAATAAGCCGCTTAATCGAATTTGATGGAGTTTAATATATTCAGAAATAAATATATTATAATGAAACAATATATTATTATTATCATAATATTAATACATGAAGCAAAAACATTGGGCACGTTTAAAAGAAAACGTGCGTGAACGGAGGAGTAAAGGAGAAAATTACGCACATTTATAGTTTATGTGTAGGAGAAAGGCAGAACGCTAATATTTTTAAATAATTATTCCTATAAAGTGCATCAAATAAAAAAAAACATTACACATACCACAATAGAATAATTATGTATATACATATATTTGACACACAAACAAATACACATATTGCTGATTACGATAAAAGATCACAGATGGTTCACAAACTATATTCATACATTTTTATTCATTAAAAGTAGTTAAATAAACTCCTAATCATTGCTTAACTAATCATTTGCAGGCTTATTTATAAACGTTGTTTAACTTTCAATCATCAATTTAGATTATGTTTAAAAAAATGTTTATTCAGAAACGCTATTTAGAGTAAATCATTTCTTTAAATATACTATTAAATAACTGTCACTTTAAAGTTTAAACAGCCTCGGACCCGGCTTGCTTAAAACCTTAATCAACAAGATGGCTGACTAAATTTCTAACAGCTGATTTTATGTGCGATGACAAAATGCAATAGCCATATTTTAGATGACTTGTTTGTGTATTCCTATGAATTTTCTATAATACACGCATTGAAGTATTTTGATTTCGTTTAAGTTTGGACGAATTTGAACGGGATATGTAGGATTTGGAACAATATACCTAGGACTTATAATATTATGTTTCATTGTGGCGATGGCCAATGACTGCCATGAACAAACGAATAGTTTTCCAGGGCGTTTTTATGATAACTATTTTCATGACATGTTCATGATGAAGAATCCTTAACCAAGTAAACGCGGTATTTATCGTATTTAATTATTTAATTTTAAACAAAATCCCTTCAACATTATTTAAATTCATTAAATAGAGTTTTCATAGTTAGTTAGGGTACTGGCTGGGCGTGGACTATGTAACTTGTTGGCGTTTTTTAAACAATGCGATACCAAAGTTCTACTACTCGCATTGTACTTCAATGAAATGAAATTTATTAGAAGAAATAAAATCGCCTCTGTGATTTTGGCGTTCAGAATTTTAATTTTATAATTTGTGTGAAAATAATCTTTAAAATTTATAGAAAATTTATCCTAAGCACAGGGCAAGTGCTAAAATAAAAATAATCGTATATTCCAGGATATGGCATATATTATAAGAAATAATCGAAAAACATAATATAGAAACTTCAAGTAATTACAAACTAAAGACGTATTCATGGACTGAAATAATCTTCCAAATTATTAAAGGAAATGCCTATTTAAAAAAAGGGGAAAAACGAGATAATAAGAAACAGGAGAAATGAATTTAAAATAAAAACCAACAAAAATAATTTATTAATATGGAAGACGTGGCAGCATGGTCAAAAGGTCTTTGCCGGTCCTAGAAAGGGACAAATTCACTTAAAAAAAGTTTTGGCGCAATTCAGTGGGTGAACATTACGGAACATTGACAAACTTTATTGCAATGTGCACTCCATTTTAAACTTTATTACAAGTATTGTTAGATATCACTTGAATGTAAATTTTAAATTTATTTTGTCTCAATCGGGTCACAAATACCAACCTGACAGCAACCATTTTTGAGTCTTTCGATTGGCATTATCTTCAAGTGACAACTGACAACTACCCACTGTTAAAATATGAATTCTTCCATCTTTGTTGTTGAGACTTTGTTTAAAAAGTTTTACTTTATTTAATCTGCGTTTTCAAATTAGTGTTCAGTTATTAATTTTACTGTTTTTAAAATTTCAGTAAATCATTGGACATTTTAACGCCATTAACTTAGTGCATTTTTAGTGTCATTGTGTTTAGACCTTGTGTGCAATAAAACATTTTCATGTTTGTTCTGTTTAGTTTTAAGAAGATTAAGATTTACGTGTATAAATTGAAATTTATAAAATGTAATAGCATAGCATAGCCACTTTGCGAAATGAATGTCAATGTAATGCAATGGACAACATCTGTTTAAATATTCAAAACATTGTTCGTTTTAAAGATGAAATATGTAATGGAGTCTTTATTACATTACTCGTAGGGCACCTGTACACAAATACCAAAATTAACAAACTCAGAACTCAGAATTACAGTACATCCTACGTTATTCATCGTTCAAACCTGATCTTACACATCTGTGCCTCGTCGATAAATGATAAAAGTTGTAAGGTTTACGTCGTAAGATTTAGGTTTGCGTGTATCGTCAGGTACTTGGTTCAGTGGTACCTATTTGTGAAATTTACTATGAAAATTATTTTGTAATCATGACAAATAACATTCTGCAGAAAATAGTAAAAAATCTGGTGTTAATTATTAAACAGGTAATCAAAAAATCGATTTTTATTTATTATCTTTATTTATTCATGCTAGTACCAGTAAATCTGGTCGTAATAATATAACATTTCGAAAGTGGAAATTTAATAATAATGAGCCATGGCGGAAAAAAAGCACATCACTAACGTTTGTCGTAAATAGTTATCGACTTGGTCCATCACTATCCAATGTCAATTATAATAGCTCGTCAGTGGGGCCAACATCGTACAGTTTATGGTGTATGCTACATTAGTGTGTGGTTGGTGTTATTTGCCGTTTACTTCGGAGCAGAACGAAATATAGGTAGGTATTACCGTCTCTTAGAACGTAGTGATTATATTATACTCTTTCGCGCAAACTCAATATAATTGAGTGAAATTACATAATTTCACTCAATTATATTGAGTGAAATTATGTAATTTTGGTGGCATTTTGTACATTTTATTCAGTGAAAGTACACAAATGAAATAATCATGAAGAAATTAGTGTATCGTGTATTTCCTCGCTGCCGCCAAATTTCACTAGATGAGCTTGAGTAGCAAAACCACCGTTTTACTCAAGACCCTGACATGACTTTATATAGTGACTTATGACTTAAATATGTACGGAAGACATGACAGCATGGCCTGAAAGTAGCCTTAGCCGGCCCCAGAAAGGGGCAAATTAACTAATAAATAATTAAAAAATATGTACCGTAAAATGTGATGAATAGGGATTCAAGGGTGAATAGGGATGAAACCGAGAAAAGTTTTTGAAGATCGTTAATTATTACAAATTTGTAACAATTTATATATTTTTTAGTATAATACTCAATTTCTTCACTACAATATGGTAACACTAACATTAATTTAGTTGCAAATAGTAAAAAAAAATGCTTGAATAAGAGCATCTTGAGGTATGAAAATTTATAGCATTATGAACTTAACTGGCAGTCCCCGTGTTGGTCCGGGCTGCTTTGCAGAATAGACCATCTGCCTTTCTTGCCAGGCAGCTCGTAAAAGGCGAGCATAGGCTTATCATCACTAACACCGTGACATCTGACTAAGTGGTAGAGTTTTGCAGAGACTCGCCCGGATTGGTACCACCGCCTTACCTATTCCTGCCCCCATAACGTCATGACGTGTTCCGGTTCGGAGGGTAAGGTAGCCGTTAAACTTACTTTTGCCCACCTGAGGTCAGGATGTTAGGCCTCGAGCAAAGGCCTAACATCCTGACCTCAGGTTGGCAACGCACCATTACCATCTTTGGTGTCTCTAGGTGGGGTGAATTTCTTACCGTCAGGAAATCCATCTGCTTGTTTGTCTTCCTATAACATAAAAAAAAAGTTATTTTATGGTAAAAGAAGGCGATCATGTATTAAATGCGTTGTTTAGTGTTAAGGTCATCATTTGTCATCAAAATTAGTCTCAATTATTGAAGGTTATAATATTTTTTTTATAAATTAGTAAAACATGAGAAAATTTGCTTTTTGGGGTGAATAGGGATGGCTCAGGTGCAAATAGCAATCAAATAGATGTTAGAAGGGACGAGAATAAGTGGAATAGGTACAACTAATGTATGAATACGTACAGCTTTCTAGGGTTGTCAATTAGCAATTAAAATTACGTAAACTAATTTTATTTAATATATCTCAGTATGTTTTACGTTTTTTAAGCATAGTTTTTATAAAATAATTTTAAAAAGGTAAAAACATGTGTATTTTTACTATCTCAAATTCAAAGAAAAAAACAGACGACGATTAAAAAAAATCAATTTTGTGAGAGAAGAGTGCTCTTTAGTAGTTTCTTAAAGACATACAATGTTTCACTGGCACGAATTCTATCAGGTAAAGCATTCCAAACCTTAACAGCACGAACAGTGAATGACTTAGAATAAAAAGCAGGGAACACTAACAGGGAAACGTAACAAGGTCTTAACATGAGGACAACGAGGAGATTCAGTGGAATGTAGGAACTGAATGGAATCATGGAGATAACTCGGGAAATTCGGATTAAAAAGGATCTTATATAAAAGACACGTAAATGAAAATTACGACGTAAGCGTATAGGAAGCCATCGTAACTTAGCCCTGTAACTCGAGACATGATCAATTTTTTTGCTAAAAATAAATCTAATGCAAGGATTTTCTAATTTGTTAAGTAGTTCTTCAGTAGCGTCAAGAAAACGTGTCGGCATAATCTATAATAGGAAAAATAAGGGTATGTATGAGTAAAATTTTCATTGTAAAACGAAGAAAATTTTGGAGGAGCTTAAGAGAATGAAAAGCATGATGAACCTTTTTACTTGTATTGTTAACATTGAGACTCCAAGAGAAATCGAAGGTAAAATTTATACGCAAGTTAACTGCAGCATTAGAATAATTAATAGGCAAATTATTGTATAGAAGGGCGGGGATATCTGAGTTGGTAATTATGCCACGCAAGTAACGACTACCAATAATTAAGGCCTGATATTTAATTAGATTCACGATTAGTCCAAACCCAATTATAAATTCGTTCCAGATCCTCGTTCATACTCTGAATTGCATGAATAACACTCTCAACCGGAAAGTTTTAAAAAGTTGTAGATCATCTGCATATAAGTGAAAGTGAGAAGAAATAACTGAAGTGACCGCATTGATGAAACTAGAACATAGAAGTGGAGAAAGAACACCACCCTGAGGTACACCTGCACTTAAATTAATCTAATCTGAAGATGATTCACCCGAAATAACACACTGTGATCTGCCACTTAAATAAGAATCAAAACAATCTAAAATAGAAAAGGAAATATTTAAAGATCTAAGAACTCCCAACAAAACGTCCCAATCCACAGAATTGAAGGCACTGCTAAAATCCAAGATGACAATAACAGTGAGAAGTTTTTATCCATAGCTTGACGTATATCATCGAAAACACGAATTATTTCTGTAACAGTGCTGTGCCCCGGACGAAACCCAGATTGGTTCGCATGTAATAGTTTGTTATATCTGAGAAATTTTGAAAACTGGGAGTAAACAATGTGCTCGAGTACTTTTGAAAGAAAAGGTAATAGGGCAACAGGGTGAAAATGAGAAACTGAAGAAGGACTTGCAGTCTTGGGAAGAGGTATAATACTAGCCTTCTTCCAAACCGAAGGGAAAGTATTTGTTGATAAAGAATGATAGAAAATATCAGTAAGGATAGGGAGGAGTTCAACTAGAATGGGTGTAATCATACGAGAGCACAATCCGCCATTTCCAGTAGCTGTGGAACTGATTGCGACTACATGTTTCTTGACTTCTTCTTCACTGACGTGTTCAAAAGAGAAAAAAGAGCATGAGGGGAGTGGAACAGAGGGAGAGGAGTCATCTAAAACAACAGGTGGTTTCCAAAAGTGTGCATTAAAGTCATTGAGATTTAAACAATTCACACCAGTTGCTTAAGATTTACCTATACCTAGAGATCTTAAAAAATACCAGACTTTACCAGAGTCGAAAGTGAATACTATGTTATAGATATAGTGGCACTTAGCAGATCGGCAAAGCTTGTTACATTGATTCCGCAACGATTTGTAAAGAGATAAATTACAATCAGTAAGGAATTTCCTGTAATGACGATTAGCCCTATCTCTCCACTTCATTACATCCTTCAGCTCTTCAGTGATCCAGGGAGCAGGGTTATGTTTTACTTTAATCCTTTTTATTGGCGCATTTTTGTCGTAAAGTCCTAGGAGTATAGAATTAAATTTTTCAACTTTGAAGTCCGTATTGTCCGATTCAAAAACAGGTAACCAATCCACTGATAGCGCATCATTCCTTAAAGTTTCCAAATTAATATTCTTATATGAACGGGGAAACGTGTACAAGCTCCGTCTCTTTGCTGATCGTACTTTGTTAGAAAGAAAGATGAGATCGTGATAAGAGAAACAAGATGGCAGCTGACCATGACAGCGAACACTCTCAGGCTTGGAAACTATTATCAGATCAAGGAGAGACGGAGTACAGTTTGGAGAACGATGTGTGGGGGAAAGAGGTAACGAATAAAGATTTATAGAGGAAAGAACGTCTAGTAATTTAATAGAACGGGAGTTGTTTTTAATTAAACAAGTATTAAAATCACCCAGTAAAATTAGGTGTTCATATAACGGTCGCATATTATTGAGTAAATTGTCTAAAGTAGCAAAATAATCAATAGATACGGAAGGGCTTGAAAACACACCCACTAACACCTTAATATAGGATCGTAAAAAAATTTCTACAAACATATATTCAGCAGAAGCACTATAAAGACTTGACGAAAGAGAGATAATTTTATAGGAATAATCTGCTCGAATATACATTGCTACACCTCCGCCACCCTTACCTGTCCTATCATTTCGTATCAATTAATAACCAGTCAAAGAAAACTGGTAAGAGGATTAAGTCGGTTTTAGAAATGATTCTGATATAAGAATAGCCTCAGCAGGACAATCACTGAAACTAGTAAGAAGGTCATTGTAGTGGGCAGGTATACTTTGTACATTTATATGTACAAAATTAAAATGTTTCGAAAAAGGTATTAGGATAGAACGAATTTGATCATGTAACGAGAGACCACCAAAATCATCATTACTAAAAAATATAAATGTATATATTTAGCGAGAATATATTAAAAATTAAAAAAAAATATATAATAATTACTGGCACACATTTTTACTATGACAAATTAAAATATAAGATACCATGATATGTTACTTCGGAATCAATATAGCATCAACACAAAAAAAAAATTTTGCTAAACATAGCTAAAAAAATATATTAATAACAAAAAAAACCACTTAAATATCTTAAATTACATTAATAACAAGTATTTAACACAAACGTTTTCTCAACTTCTAAGGCTTTGAGACTATATTTCATAAACCAAAAGACGATGACAACGAAATAAAATTAGTCTTAGACTATTATATGACAGAAGGCCACCGCTCTTACCCAAGATCCTCACATAACTTATTGACGACTTATGAATAATTAATTGAAATTGAATCCCGATTTTGGTAAATTTGATGCAAACTTCTACTTGACTAATTCCAATATGGTAACATGAATGTCAAAACACACAGAAAGAAGAAGAATAACGACAGATGTTAAGTGTCATTTGTCATGTCAACGTCACTTCAGTAAGAGCTTTAACAGTTAACACATTGAAAAGACAAATAATTAACTGATCAAAACAAAGCGAGAAGAATAATGTTGAGCTTATTCTAAGAAAACTTCAAACAAAATGATATTTAAGACTAAACAAAATTAAGAAAGTGATTCACGCACAAAACGACGTCACAAACGAAACAGTTCAATAGTGATAAGTGCTTAAATATGTCTTAATTTTCACAAAATAAGGTCTAAATTTAAAACACTAATTACTTCGCCTTGTTCTGTTTGGAGTCTTTGCAGAAGCTACATTACTGACCATAGGTAAATCTGAAGAATTACGTGCTTTGGGAAATTGGGTAATGAGGTTTTGTAAATCAGACATAAGGTCAATTTTACGACGAGTCTTGTCCGGCAGTATGATATTTATTTTACTATCTGTCGTCCAGCGCCTAGAAATTCCGAAGTGCCTACGGGCTTCCATGAAGATACGATGCCTGGAAACCGTTAAGAATTCGGAGATAGTAAATCCTGTATCTTTGAGTGATGTTTTCTTACTCCAGATGAGTTGTCGATGTTGGTAGTCGTGAAAACGCACAAGAGTGGCTCTTGGCTTACTACCTTTTGCGCCTAGTCGGTGCCAAACCACAATATCCTTACTTGAGATATCTGAAGCATTCATCTTATTGTTGAAAACATTGAGGATAACAGAAGACAAATTTTCTCCCGATTCTTCAGGGATACCATGGATTAAAATTACTTTCCTTCTAATGTAGGCCTCATGACGATCCAGACTAAGAGAGAACAAGTCCATCTGGGATTTTATTAAGAGAAAGTACTCCAAACAATGGCATTAACTTCGGCTAACTCTTTTTATACCTAGTTCAGCAATATCCATCTTCTTTTCTGGTGAGGTGGACATAACTTTCTGTAGTCTCCCATCATACTCGTTCATCCTGGCTTCAATTTTTTCCAGTATTTCGCTGAAGTTGTTTGTGAGAATAGCATTTTTGTGAAATGTGAAATATGGTATTTATCCAGAAACAACTAATAGTGAAAAGTAATAAAAGTGAAATTAGTGTGTACATGAGTAAGTACTTCAATTAATTAATTAAAATGAATTAAAAATATGAGAGCACACAATAATGGTGTTACTGATTCCAAGTCTACTTGAAAGAAAAACCTACTTCAGCTAATATTATTAAATACCTATCTAAGTAGTATCTAAAAACAATACGTATAATAACAGAGGTAGATCGATATTTCCGAATGTCTTAAAGGGACTGATTTGTTAATTTAATTAATAAGTCGGTATATAAGTCGAGAATGGTACATGATTTGAGTAAAATTCATGTAAAATAAACAATGATCCAATGAGTACTTGTTTTTAATTTGCCGTTTGAACTTTAGTTTTGATAAAATACTATTTCTTCAGTTATTTATTAGTACATTACTGTATGTATTTCATTGAAATTTTAGTTTGATTTTGCTCTTCATATGAAAACAGTAAACATAGGTACTCATGAAAACTATATATTTCATGGCTTTTTTGGCGTAATAAAGAGAAAAAATGGTCGCTGGTAATTATTGAATTTATTGTAAGTATTGAGTAAAATTAGTCAAAATCAGTAGCATTTTGCAGTGTACAATTTTGTTCAAAGTACACAAGTGAAGTATTCATGTAGGAATAAGTGTTTCATGTAAATCTCACTAAATGAGCTTGAATAAGAACACCACCTCATTTCCTCAAGACCCTAACATCACTTTCTATTTTTCCTTACGACGAATTTTGAATAATTTATACCCGATTTTAAAAATCATATTATTTGGTGCAAACATAATCTCAAGTAATGCAAATATTAATGCTAAAATCTAAAAAAAATATTTGGAGGAATCTAGTGGTTTTTTTCATAGGTACTCAAATTTCTGAAATTTGGCAACATTTTGCTTTTGATCTGGCGCTTAAAAAATCGAAAGTGGCAACACTGTATAGTGCTTACACTTTACAATTTAAATGTAAGGTAGTTTTGGCACCATCGTGAATGAAGATGGTCGTATTTTTTCACAATTATTGAATTTAGTGTAAAACATGAATATTTTATATTATAAAATTGGTTAATTTAGGTGGGAATTAGTTTAATTTTGTTCAGTGAAAGTGCACAAATGAAATAATAATGAAGAAATTAGTGTAACGTCCATTTCCTCGCTGCCGCCAAATCTCATAGACGAGCTTGTGTAACGAAACCACCGTTTTATTCAAGACCAGACATGACTTTGTAAATTAGTGACTAATGTCTGAAATAAAGAATGAATACGGAAGACATGAATTATTGAAAATATACAACAAGAAAAAAAAATTTATTAGTACGGAAGACGTTACTGTGTGGACTCAGATCCTTTGTCTTTCTCCGACTGGGATAAAATTAAAAAATGTAAAGTTTACTGTTTACTCTGTGGTCTGTGGAACGTATAGTTTTTTTACTAGTCTGTGGTCTGTGGGGCGAATATGGCGGACAAACAAACAGTAGACGAAAATTTATCAAAACAAAACATACAAGATGAAGACAAAGAAATCGATTATAATTGTGTTAAGTTGAAGTACCTAAATCGTATGAATGATGAATATGTCAAGAATTCTTCATCGGAACATCTATTTTCTAAAGACTCCATAACAAAAGTAATTGAAGAAATAAAATGTATGAAATTTTCAAATTCGAAATGGCTTAATTCGGAATGGGCTAAAAGTTACGATGTAGTGAACATAGTGGATCTAAGTTCTAATCGAAATCCAAATGGCTATTATATTCTAACACTCCTCGATGATCCCTTTATTGAAGTATTATCGTATGAAGACAGTTTTGATGTGTTTTTCGAAGTTTATATGTATAGAATTCCAGATCGGAAAAAGTTAACTCTGAAAGAAATGCAACCAATAATAGAAGAAAATTACTGTGTAAGTGAATTAAGTTTACAGGCATTTATTAAATGTCTGATAGGATCGAATTTAGTCGAAGAAGAGGTTAACTTAATAGGTTTTAATGATAGAGTCGAGTTACACATCTTAGATATTCGTAATAGTCCAGACAATGAATTTAGATTTATTCTTGTTTATTATGATATCACTACAGGCTTCGTGATATTACGTCCATTACTTGAAATGAATAAACAGGAAATAGCGTCAGAACTAAATCAAATTTTCGTAGATTTCGGGCTCCCAAAATTTATTATGAGTAGTAGTGGTTCATTAAACGAGGTGATGACTTTATTACGTAATAGTCCTATGAATTATGACGCACAGGTTACAGTTGTGGATACTAGTTCAATTCGAGTAATTAATAGGATTTCAAAGGAATTTGAGTTTTGGATAAGTATTAAAAATTTAAATTGGGCCATAGGATGTCATGTTATACAACATTCAATAAATAGTTACGGTATTGTTAATCCTTATAAGAAAGTTTTTGCTATGAAAACAAAAATTTCTAATTCGATAAAAACAATTGATAAAGCCAGTGATTTAAATACTGGAAAACCTGTAATCAGTGTAGGTATAAAAAAGAAAGAAAGCGATAAATCTGTACAAATTGCTGTGTGTTATCATTGCAATAGTGCTATCTTATTTAAAACTTTTAAATGTCATGTGTGCCAAAATGCATTCCATTTAGTATGTGTTAATAGGTTACTGATGGAAGAGCAAGATACTTTACAATCAATAATTATTTGTAATACATGTAACATGATAAATGTGTCTGTTAAAAAGGATCTCGAAGAAGTTAAATAAATTTCTAAGCAATGTCAATTTTTTAGATTATTTTATTATGCTACTATGTTCCTAATTTCTGTTATAGAATAGTTATCCACTGCAGAAGCCATTATTTGTTTGTCACCACTGTGCGTACCCACCTTCTTAAATGCTGTCTCCTCTGTATGCAAGACAAAATTGACAGTGGCACACTAAAACACACATCTCTCCTTTACATCTTGTAAATTTTTACAAAATCTTCATTCTGAGCTTGAATCAGTACATTGGACAAAAATGTTCCTTAATTATTTAGTTTAATTATACTGGAGACATACTACTAAGTGTCCACAGAGATAAGTTTGTAAAGCCCTGTAATAAAAAATAAAACTCAAAAGGACACTTTTATAATGAATTATGATTATTTGAAATTGACCGTTGAATGATAGGTAAGTAATAATATTTTAATTAGTTTCCATTTAAGTTTTATGTATGTGATACAAGCTTTCCTGATGATAAAAGACGTCCATCCATATCTTCAGTTTAATCGGCTTCCTTATTATCCAAACAGGAACATGACAATGCTTATGACTAGGCTAATGCGCATGGTATTCATACCATTGTAAATCAGTAATCAACTTTACTTCCACTTGAGATAGAAATGTTGCTTGGAAACTAATGTAGGTGTGAGAGTTAACATCTAAAATGTTATCAAAAAGTATGAGATCAGATGTATAAGCAAAATTTTTCACATAAAATTAGTATCTTCACTGCCATATACCCGAAAGGCACAACACATTCTCCTACAACCATCTGTTGACAAATGTGATAAGTGTTAAGCCTATTGCCAGCCAGGTACATATCCAATCCTGGGTAATGTTAATTTTATTAGAGAATTGAAAATATACATTTTCTAAGTTAATTTTGCTGCCCCATGCAGGGATCGTACCCAGGACCTCAAGAATTCAAGTCCGACGCCAGACTGCTAGACCACAGAGGTGAATATAAAAACTGCATAATGTTGAAGAAAATATTTTATTAAATTAGATTTTTGGATAAGTCTACTGGTTCAGTCGGACATGGTGGGGAGATTTCACTCATCTAATTTTCTACTACTGTCTCACCTTGTTTCCATCACATATCAGTGCTTATCATTATCCTGTTCTCTTGAGAGATTAGGGTATCCAGTTACTCAAACAAGGTACGATTGCCTTGTTAGCAGAGGATGCCCATTTTTTATCATTATATAATATTATCTGCTTTTTGGCCTTAAAAGAAAAAAAACTATTTATGTACAAGTTATAATACATTTTGATTTGCAAATATACTAGGTTAAGTAAAACTTATTGAGTAACATTTTTTCACACTCCATCATGTAACAAAAAAAAATGTGGTCTAAGGTTGTATTTACAAGTAAACAAGTTACATAAGTACCTACAGTACAAATAATTTGTAATATTACAAAGATTGATAATATCTCTTCTACTTACTGCTTACTGATAATGTCTCTGCTACTTAGTACTTGCAAATCTAACGGTTTTATGGTACTTTATGTGACAAGATGGAAAACAAGCACAGGACTCTCCAGATAGTTGGAGACATCTACAGACACTACAGATGTTATCTACCCAATCTAAGGACCATAACCTTGAACAGACATTATGGCAGCAGGAATTGTAAAGGTGGAGCCTTAGTCTGTGTTTGTTTTTTATGAGATGCCGGGCAGAGCGGGGAGTGATCTATTCTACAGACAAATTCTACTTTCAGGTTTACCTTATATTCAAGTAAACTACCACCATTTCCAAATCTAGCCAGCCAGGTTTCAATTGATCATGTATCTACAGTAAGTACTAAATATACTTTGTAGTATTGTAAAAGGGTGAGTTCTCTTCATTTCTTCCTGTACATTACTTTTAAATGTAGCACACACAGATTTAAAACAGATACTATGAAATCATTGTACAATAGCAGACAGAGGTTTATTTTAATTCTAGCACTTGATATTAAAGAAATATTTCAGTAACATAGAGAGAGAAGTATTATTTATCAAATTATCAGGCTAGTTTTAGTTTTTTAAATCACAAGAGTCGCATGCTAGCGGCTTTTAAACTTTACTAAAAAGCAGGATTTAATTTTGTGATTCATTGTGTTAGGAACCTCTGTCAAGACATGCACTGTGTTGTTTAGAATCACGGAACCATTTGACATAAACCTTGAAACATATTAAGTCTGTGCTGATTGCGGGAATTTCATTGGGTTTCTGCGAGTGCTTAAAAGTAACTCAAACTTAAACTCATAAATCATAAGCCGCAATCACTGTATGGACTAACAGTCTAAGATCCCAACTTAGGTCGACCTAAACCGAGCTTATAAAAGGATGAAACCGGTTTTATTGCAAATTATATAGATATACTATATCAAAAAACATATTAAAAAAAATTCTGGTCAATTTTTCTCATTTTTCAAACGTTTTTTTATTCATTAGCTGGTGGAATAATAAAACTTTAACCCGACATAAAGTAGGTATAAGACGAAGTTGCAGTAATTGGGTTGCCTGTTATTTATCTGGATTGCCAGGTATAAACAGATAATAATTGTTAATGCTAGTTACTTTCACGGGATCGGATAATAATAAAAAATATATCAACATATGTGTAGTTTTATTAACATTTTTACATTTTTTATTACAATTAATGTTGATATTTTGCTAGGGTTGCCAAAAAAATCGGAAACATGAAAAACATTTTATTTTAAATAATTAAAAATATTAGGCCCAGGATTTGTTTCGGTAAGCCACTTTTAATATGATCGCTAATATACTTATTTGACTATAAAATATATTATATTCAATTGTCAGCTCGGTGTAAGTCGATGTAGGTTCGGATCTTCTACTATAAAAGAACATTTAGTCCATACACAGAACAATAAGAACAATATGTTACTTGCTGCTACAGAACCTTTCATGGGCCAGTCCGACTTGCACTCTGCCCCTTTTTTATTCTGACATATCCAACTCTACCATCCGTACAACAAAATGGGAATAAACACGGAATTATGCTAAGCGAGTCTAACACCTTAACTCAAAATCTAGCTTTTAAATGTTATATTCAAATAAATATGTAAACTTGAACCATTATTTTCCACACAAATTTGGGTCTGAAGATGAGATTCGAGAAATGAAACACCTCTAAATATTCTTGAATTAAAGAGTTTTTCATTTTATCTTTAGATACTTTTAACAATTTCGTTTTAATGTACTAATGTACTTGAACAAAATATTATATATTATTATTTTATGGGTGGTCCTAGTCGCCGGAAGAAAAATACCAAAGTTAAATCAATCCGGCGACTAGGACCACTGTTCCAGTCAATTCGGTCCCTGTCGTTGGAATCCTCGGTCACGAAGTACCTATGGTTTTACATGTGCGTAAGTACATTTAATACCTTCCAGCATTATTTGCCAACCTTTGGGTTGACAGAAAGTATTGTGTCATTGCAACTCTAACAATATAACAGTAGGTACCTAATTAATTATCAGATTTAGGTACTTACACAAAGCATCTTCTACTGCTATCCGATGACACCAGTTCCATGTGATAAGCTTATCGCCAGCTGGAGAATGTTGTTTTGTTAGAAAATGGAAAAGTACTTTTTTTTTGTTGCTCGAGCCTTGAAGTCAAATCCAACATCAAACCGACATCAGACCACACAGTCGATCGTTATACTAATATATAAGTAGACACCTGAACAGACACACCCAAACCTATAAATACATCTAGCCGTTAATCACAAATGCTTGCCCCCGTCGCTAATCGAACCCCAGCCTTGTGGTGTTTCGGTGGCGTGAGTAGTATAGGTACGCAAACCCCTCGACCAATGAGGCGGTCAACTGTCTTGGTCCATAATAGATTAACAGCGTCAGGCTGGCAGCATGTTAGAGATGACCTTATAGGTTAAATGCGTTATTACATATAAACAGTTCAGTTGTCGGAGTCTGTCGGACTGCGTGAGGTCCCGGATCGGGCAACGAAAAGAAAATTGGGTTTTTCCAATAAAAAAATGTTGCTCGGGATTGGATACGTGCCGGTTGGCGATAGGCTTGCCACCTATCACATTGTGGGACTTACTGTCTTCGGCTAGTCGTGGGTACCCTGGTTGTGCCTCTGCCTTCACCTTCGGGGATTTGGGCGTGAAGATACTTATTCATACACACAAATACATACAAACCACGTACATATAAACCACTGGTAGTAGAGTGCTGTTCAGATACTTGTCCTGGAATTTAACCAGATCCTGCCGCCATTGACAATGGTGATTCTGCTGTTCCATCGACCATACATCCCAATAGACGCCGCATATAAGGCAACACGGTTCTGTTAACACATATAAGTGTAATTGTTCTAATGTAGCTTATTACTTAAAAAGATATGAACAGTAATGACCAGGTTTGTGACCTGTAAACATTGACGCGTTATTGTATAAAAAATAAAAAAATAGATATAAAATGACTGTTTGTTCAAATTAAATGGTAAAGTAAAAAAAAGCCGCACTTCACATTACCGAAAAAATGGTACAGCTTTCCGTAGGTTAATTAAAAATAATAACATTCATAATTATATTTTTAATTATTATATATTTATCGGAGTTCATCATAACTGGTCATTCATCGTTAGATGCGGGTTTATATCCCTTTCTTACACATGTGATTTTGAAGCTATCACTTTCTTTTGCATACAGCTAGTGATGGACTAATGTGCAAATCTATTTTATCGATATTTTTGTTTATGTATCCTGAATATGATACCGGTCTTGTACCGGTATTGTATGTAAGTATTTATGTATTTTATCGATAAATTTAAACGCTGTCAAACAATAAAAAACTTCTTACCCTGTGTACTTTTGAGTTGGCCTCTGGATAATTACTCTTTTTCATGTGAGAAGTCAGCGAACAAGCACACGGCTCTCTTAATGGTAACAGATAACCATTGCATATAGACACCATTGATGTTACAGGCGCGTTGCTGTCCTATGGTCGGAATCTACGGCCTATTGTGCAAATCTACTGGTTTCCCTACCCTCCGAATCGGAATGTG
>NJDC01000133.1:12254-110012 GCA_002245475.1 Calephelis virginiensis
CTACATCGGCCAACTGCGAGGCTCGGGTTCGATTCCCGACGGAGGTAAGCATTTGTGTGATGAACATTTAGATGTCTGCATTTCCGGGTCTGGGTGTTTATTAAATTTATTGTGGTATCTATTTAAGTATTTCTATGTATTAGTATCGTTGACTAACACCCACAACACAAGCATATATTTGCTTTCTTTGGGGTTAGAGTGAATTTGTTTAACTCATCCAGGAATATTTATTTATTTATATAGTACGTTTCAGTACGTACGGCTACTACTTTTTTATTAGTATGAATTTATTTAAGTATATTCACGCCCACATCCCCGAAGAGTTAGGCAGGGGCGCAACCAAGGCACCCACGGTTAGACGAAGACTCTAAATGCCACCACCTGATACATGGCAAGCCTATAGCCGGGCATATCTCCAATCCCGAACAATTTATTAAAAAGTTCGGATAACCACATTCTCTTAGAAGTGATCATTGGAATCGAACCCGGGACATTATGAAGTCAATCCAACACCTGGACAACACACAACACACAGAGGAGACAAATTTGGCTATTTATGAGTATCTTAATCTTATTTACGAAGAGTCTTACATCCTAATGAGGCGTGTGTGTGTGTGTGTGACCTTTTCTTTCTGTCGTTAGGTTTTGGCCCCGTGTTCATTTGGGTTCTAGCCTAGAAAATACTATTTGCATGTGTGTCTGGTACCTAAATCGTAAGTGGCGAACTTATTCGACTGGTGAGTGTTGCACAGCAACTTACAATTAACTGCATCAAATTATTTACTCCTGTCGTCATTATTACAGTGTTTGGCACTATTGTGTTCCGGACTGCGGTCCGGATTTTAAGGCGGCATAATACTTCGACCACTTCCACATTACACAAATTATAAAGACTTATGATTCGCGACATCTACATAAAGTGTCACTGAGCCTCTCTTACCGTTGTGTTTGTTCGCTGTCCTAAACCGCAAAAAAAATTGGAATTTAATCCTTAAGTAATATAAAAATGTGATGCAACACAGATAATGTAGGTACCTACTTAACAACAACATCTTCTTTTCATAGGTAATCATCATACTGCTATCCGCTAGCAGTATAATATTGTAATGCTTGAGTATTAATTTAATTCTCAAAGTTGTAATGTAATCAAAGAGAATAAATAAAATCACTGCATTTTAATGTAAGTAATTCATAGATTTAACACAATCTTTCGTTCTTATCATTGACCATACATGTTCTTATGCACTGTCCCTTAAATATTAGTTATTAGTGTCATCTAGTGGACACAGTTCTAACATGTTTATAAACATTATATCATTAAATTTGAGGTTCACTATTAATAGATGGCAGCATGTTAGCACTGATCAGTTTGAAAGTCATAAATAGACAAATATCTAATTTATATTATATCGACTGAATAGTTTCAATAATTTTAAAAAACCCCTAAACAAAAATTATCTTTATTTTTTTAATACTGGTAACATCTAAAAAAAGGAGACAGTGTCATCTCGTGGTGAACTTAATAAAATTGTTACCTACCTTTCAAGTTTTGTGACGTAGAAAAACTACAACCACGCGCAATGTGCAACTTTCGAACTTGAAGCAACGGCATAGTGACATTCGCTAGATTTAAAATTCGAATAGAGCGCCGCACCGCTAAAGGAGTCTGCGGCGAGAATGGAAAACTAGCGAGAAGCAACTGTGAATTTTGACAGAAACGTGTACGACGAAGTGCGATCGAGTCGTCGATGCGCAGCTGTCCTCCGCGTTTGTCAAATTTAAGTTTTTCGCAAAACGCGTGTGTAAATAAACAACTTGTTTGATTACTTTTCGTTATGAAAATGAAGTGATACAAATGTTTGTTTAATACATCGTGCTAATTTTGAGAATAAGTGGAGCTTGAGCCTTCAAAACTATAACCGCTTCTCGCAATGACAACGGAGAGCATTCAGTTACATTTTGAGAAATTGAAGGCATTTAAAATGTTTTTTGCGGCCTAAATAGAAAGAATAATTTTGTATAAGTGTTTATTTTTGATTTTAAGAACTACTGTGTTACGTTTTGTGACTTTTGGATTATCCCATTTCGTCAATTAGTCGCGACACGTTGAAAATGAGTGGTTTATGTAGTTTGAGCAAGCTTGGCTTTACAGACTTCACAATGGCAAGTGATGGACTTTTGGAGCTCAACGAGGACATACTTCGGAGCATAATGCGGTCGGAACCCATCACAGACTTCTACCACGTAGAGCAGACACCGTTTGCAAGGTCAGTCTTAACTTTTTATCATGTTAATAAAAAAAGTTTCTTGTCACCTTTCAAGGCGAAGCTTCCGTAACAGCTGCGAGACAAACACAAAATATTGCACAATACCAAGTTATTTACTGAATGTCACGCATATTTTAGCATACTTTTATAATATTAATGGAAAAATAACAACTCAATAGTGTTCCCTATCTTCATGATACTACCAAAATAATATATGAATCACGATAACAATAGGTACTCTGTGCTTGTACTTAGTCCAAGTGATAATAAGTACTAATTTATTAACAATGTGGCTGTGCAATAAGGAGGTTAGGATAATGTTTATCAGTACACACTACACTAGATAAAAATGAATGATGAGAGTTGAACACCTAGATAAGTAAAGATAAGGTTATTTATATTACAAGGTGTAATGAATATGGTTTCCTCTAGCTACAAACTAACTTAAATTATGTTTTAATGACTTTAGACATAATGTGGTTTTATCTATTTTTTATTCTTTTAATTTATCAGGAAAACAGGTATAGCTTGTTCACAATTATAATTAAGTGAAAAAAAACTATCTTTACTCCCATATTCCTGAAGTGGTAGGGAGAAGCACAACTCTTAAGTCCTATGTCTAAGACGATGTGATAGGCGGCAAGCTTATCTCCAACCAGGTTCATATCCAGTCCCGGGCAACAGGCAATTAATTACAACTACTACAAAATAGCCACTTACACATTTTACACATTAACAAGTCAAATGAGGTGAATACACTAAAGCTATGCACTATGTCGAGGTACAAAAGTTTATAGTCATTGATCATTATTTGATTAAAATTGTTTATTTTTTCATTAAATCAAAGCCAAGATTTTGGCTTTATGTTATTTCTGGTTGCCAACTTACCTAAATATTTGTGTTCTTTAGGTATAGTTTTTTTTATTAAATTTCAACTTTGTTAGTTTTTGTGTTTCCATTTTTCTGTTACTAGTAACATTCACTATATTTTAATACTTGTAGGTACAAACTTCTTTAAAAACAGGACATTTGATTTCCATCATGACAAGGTGGTAGAGTTTTGCAGCGACTCGCCTGGATTAGTACCACCACCTTACCTATTCCTGCCGCCATAACGTCATGTCATGTTCCGGTTTGGAGGGTAAGGTAGCCGGTAAACTTACTATTGCTCAAGGCCTAACATCCCGGCCTCAGGTTGGCAACATAGCATTACCACCTTTGGTGTCTCTAGGCGGCTTGAATTTCTTACCATCAGGAAATCCATCTGCTTGTTTGCCTTCCAATATCATAAGAAAAAACAAAGTAATTTTAAAAGCATAACCCATTACTCAATTAATAACTTTAAAATTAAGAAATTTATAAAAACCTGACCAATTTTACGTGTTAAGTAGCTATGAACTATTTTTATCATGTGGTTATTTTGAAACAAAAATCTGCATTGAATTTGGTCAATCTATTCAAAAGTTTTAATGTCGTAGACAGACATACACATACATACAGACTTGCCAACTTTCCTTTTCTATCAGGTTTTAAAAACTAAGTACTTAATGAGTAAGTTTAAATGTCGATTGTTGCATATGAAAGTTTTGTATATTTAAATGAAATTTGAAATTTTATTTTGTCAACAAATATGCTTATGTTAAAATAAAATTCTCCAATAAGCCAACTATTCTGCACAAACATCTAAAAACTTAGTTACATAAATTAGTCATTGAACCAAAACTGTTTGACTGTTGTCACCATGTTTTGAATAACTGAATCAAATTTTAACAATAATACTAGAAAAAACGATTAAAAGCCATATTTACAAAAGAAGAAGAAGAAGATAAAACTAGAAAGAAATTGAAGTTATATATGCAATAATAAAGCATATCCTAAAATGTTTTAAAAACTTATTACATCAAATCTCATATTATATTGATAAAGTGTGTATGTTTGTTCAGATTATAATGGAGTGATGTTATGGTTATAATATTTAGTGTGAAATAGTTAAGAGGCTAGAGAGTGACATCAGTGGTAATTCTGCTGGTTATAAACTAAGCTTGTTTTAGCTATGCTTATAACATGCTATTTTTTGCTCTGTGGTCTAGCGGTCCTGGTTTTGGACTTAACTATGTGAGGTCCCAGGTTCGTTTCCTGGGTTGGGCAACAAAAAGAAAATCTAGTTTTTCCAATTTTCTTATAAAAAAATGTTGCTCTGGATTGGATGTGTGCTTGTTTGGTGATTGACTTGCCACTTATAATTTTGTGGGATTAAGCATTTAAGGCTAATTGTGGGTGTCCTGGTTGTGCCTCGACCTACCTCTTCGGGGATATGGGTGTGAAGATACTTTTTTTTTCTGAAACCAAAACTAAAGAGCTGAAACATTTTAGACATGTCTGATTAGTCAGGACTTGTCAGTTTTAGTAGCTTGACATTTTAAATCGACGATTTCAGAGGAATAGACTAAGTCTGTAGAAATGTCATAAACTATTCTGACAGCTCTAAACATATTTTGCCTTTTCCTGTTACTATTGTTGAAGAAAAAAAACAGTTGAAATTTTCTTATCCCTTTAAAATGTTTGCCACACGAAAGCTAACTTAATATGTGGGTGTAGCAGCAAGCAACATTTAACTAGTACACATATCAAAATTTTAAATTTTCATAATATATTGTGTAAAATAGTTTTAATTAAGCTAATTACAGATTTGAATAATTTAAACATAAAATGCCTACAGTGAACAATACAATATATAAAATTAAAAAAACAGTAATTCTGTTTTTGCTCATAAAAAATAAATTATTGCTAGATAAGTATGTAATCAATTCATTCATTATTAATAAAGCTTATTAACCTATACACAACTTACCTATATAATGCATATATTTCAAGTTGTATGCATATGTACCTACCTAACTGTTTTCTTTAATTTGTTGTACAATTTAATTTTTGGATAAGGCAAGGATACCCTGAGTTAGTATGGCTAGTAAAATCTTATATCTGAGCTAAAGAAAAGTAGCTTAAGATAATAATAAGCTACTTTTTAATAATCTTAATGCATTAGCAAGGATTATAGACAACAATGAATTTCTATTATTTAAGTATATTCCTATTAACTAACTTAATTTTCACAAACACTAACCTTGTCACAATTAGTAAATATTATTGTGAATAAAATATCTGCTTCGGTCTTACTTAGTTATTAGTCTGTAAATCTTATTATTTAATAAAATGTGAAGGTATATTGAATGTTAGTTGTTACACAATCACTACTACGGCTTATCAGATTTGCTTTATTTATTTATCTAACTATTCTTTTTTTATGTTCTTATTTACCAATATTATTAGTACCATCAGATGCTAAATAATAAATAAAGGCTAAATAATCTTGATCGTCAAATTTAAAACATAGCATCTTGTCTTGTAACTTGACACCAAAATTATTTTATAATAAATGGGATCTTATTTAATATTAATATAGACTTCGTAGCAGTAACCTACAGAAGCCGAAAATATATATATTATCTCTAAGTAGGCACCTATACCTAAGGAAAAAAAATTGGTGGTGGTTCTGTTGTGCTCAAACTAAATTTAATTTAAATGCATGCTGTTTTTTTCAATTAAAATAAGAAATTCTGTGTGTACTTATGATGAGTGTACATATTTAATATTACGAGTACCATATATAAAAATATCACTTGATTAGAATCTATATTAGTATTATAAATGTAAAAGTCTGTCTGTCATATGTCATATTGTCACATTTTCATGGCTAAACAGTTAAACCGATATTGACGAAATTTGATATGTTATAGCTAAAGATTTGAGTAAAAAAAATATGTTGTTTGTTAAAATCAAAACCCTAAAGGTCTACATTGGGGGATAAAAATTTGTGTGACAATATTCTATGCCTACAAAGTCATGGGTAAACAGCTCCTAATATAACTATATTTCAAAAAAAATAACACAAAGATTTATATGAATAGAAACCCCACTATCACTTGTAATACTCCAGTAAAAACACTGTTACTTATATTACTTTAAGAAAAACCATTTTGTCACTTGCAGTATTTGCTTCTACTTCTCTACCGCTGTGCGAGTAACATATGTGCAATCAAATGAAATTAAATTTATATGTTTGTGGAGTACCTATGTGTGTTTACAATTTGTTAAAAATACTTATTGGTATAACATATTCTACAACATTGTGGTGTGCAAATATCAGTATTTTTTCATCCCATGTATCAAATGAATAGTTTCATTCGATTGATATCCAGCTTGGTGTTACTTAAATAAATATCTCTGGGCAAGTTACACAAATTGAATCTAACCTCAAAGTAAGCAAATTATATGTTTGTATTATGGGTGTTAGACAACAATAGTAATATATACGAACACTTTAGTATATACCAGATTGAATACAATAAACATCCAGACCCAGGAATCCATACATCTGATCATCACAAAAATATCTCCTTCGAGAATAGAACCCGAAAATTGCAGTTGGTTCGGTGTGTACACTAAACCTTTGACCGAAAAGGAAGTCAATTATTGTTAGTACTTATGTTGGTATCCCTGAGTGAAGTACCTTTTTACTGGCAACACGAAGCAAATTGTGTGCAGACTAATTAAAAATCAACTGGCGACCATTGCTCGAACCATCGACTCACTGATTATACCTTATACCGATTATACTTAGTATTGTTTTATAAGTAAAATATTAAAAAGCACTTTGTATCATAACCACTTGTAATAATAAGAGCATCTAAAGAGTTTATGAATCAGTTTACTTCAGCTGTAAAAACACTTTGTGTGGGTTTTTACAGTGACACTGGACTCATATTATTTACCTTGTAAGAAATGTAACCAATGCAGCAGCTTTTTCATTTTTTAGGGTAGTCCTTATAAGACACCCCATGGCCATCTTCTATTAATCTTTATGCTACAGCCAAGCTTTGAAATATGGATTTATCTTAATGTTTTCTAAATTTATTATGGTTTCAATTTACCGAAAAATTACAATTATCGTTAGTGCTTAGGTATCTGAATCTGTCTACAACATATATTTTTTGAAGTCAAATAGGTAGTGGATTTTTCTTTAAGACATATTTCAATAAATTTTATAGTAAACAGTGATTAAGGTTACATACCTAATATCTAAGTTTTCAAAAGGGTTACAGGAATCTGGTTCTCCTTATCTGTTATACACTAACAATGCAGCAGCAAATCAATGAATTACCAAAATAATAGTTTTTGTTTCTATGACCTGACTTGCATTAACAATATTATTTTGGACGGGATATAATTATTATTCTGATTGACTTTGGCAAATTCACATTTAGTCATTATTATACCAAGGTACCTAAATAAAGGCTGAAAGTCTTTTAGATCTGCTTGCATGTTCCTAGGTTGAATTCAATAATAAGTGAACTGTCTAATAAATATTGTTTGATTTAACCATAGTTAGAAGCTAACTCAGAGTTAAATATAAACCTAGAACATGTTAAGAATATTAAGGTCTTTTTTGGATGTACAGATTAAGACTTTCTTATGTCTGCTGGCGTTTGTTTACATAGCCCATTTAAATTTTTGTGATTATAAGTAACTATCTTAAAAGTTGGCTGTTGCAAGGAACAAAGACTTGTCTGTTATGATTCTCTTGTTCTTTTACCTTGCAGGATAAATAAGTAGAAACTTGAAAATTATTGTATCACAACTGCACATTGCATGTGGAACAAGCATTTAAGTTAGTTACCTATTTTATATATGTATACTATTTTTATGTATTATTTAATATACTTAAGTATAATAACTTCTGAATAACTTAATATCATTTTTACTGTGTTGGTTCTTGGTACTGGTCTTCTTTATAAAAGAAATATAATATGTCAATTATAAATATAGCTCAACAAATCGAGAGTTGGTTTGCTTGTCAGTAACAACACATGATCTTACCCAGGTGGTAGAGTTTCTGCAAATTTTTAAATCTATTTTCAATTCTGACAGAAGAGGGGTGTTCTAAGTTTGACATGTCTGTTTGTGTGTGTCGTCACAATTTTTGAACAAGTGTACCAATTTTGATGTGAATATTTTGTTCAAAACTTAACACAATTGAGACAATTTTTGAATAATATATTAGCCCTTAAATATGTGTAGTTTAGTGATTAGAGACCTTCTTTTCTTTCTTTAGGTTTTGGCCTTCACGTTAGTATTTAGCCATTAGTCAAGTAGTAATTTGCATCAAATTTTATATCAATTTAAATTTATTTTAATTAGTCATCAGTCATAAGTCATCAGTAAGTCATGTCAGGCTCTTGGGTAAAGCGGTGGCCTTTTTACACAAGCTCATGTAATGAGTTTTTGCGGCAACAAGGAAATATACGATATGCTAATTTTTTCATGATTATTTCATTTGTGCACTTTCACTGAACAAAATTGTACAAAATGCCACCAAAATTGACTAATATCACTCAATATTAACACGAAATTCAATAATTATGAAAAAACTTCGACCATCTTTTCTCTCGATGGCGCCAAAACTCATTCGAAACCTTAACAGTACTACATTTGATGTCTATAAATAGGGTTGTCAACCATACTATAATCGTACAAGATGTCGGGACTTAGCAACTAGGTATATTATATTGTTGAACAATATAATTTTTCAGATGCAATTTTTTGAATTCTAAAAAAATAGAAAAATGAGATTTCACAATTTAAATTAAGACAACTTTCAAGAAAAGAGCGTACTGATAAAGGTACGTTTCTTTGATTCTTTAAAGGTCAAAATTGTATAAAAAAATATTTACATTTTTTTTGGAGCATACTATAATTTTTACATATTTTTTTGAAAATTACTATATTCGGACAAAAAATATCGACAACCCTGTCTATAAATGACCTGTTTTCATTAATATTCATTTAATAAAATTCATGAGTGAATAACCAAAAGTATAATAGAAATAGAACGCAGCTATTCAGATGTAATTTTACGCAGACCTGATGATGAATACGTCACACATGATTAATAGTTTCGAAAGTAAACGTTTAAGCATACTTCGTGTATCCATTATCATAAATTAGTTTCTGAACGTATCGTTTTTTATTGGCTAGCCCGCAGATCGTTGTTGCACCGCACAACGAAAGTGAAACGCAGTGATAAATCTAGAAATAGAGTTGTTATCCGATTGTATCGAATAATCGATTATAAATCTAACCGATACTAAACAATGATATCGAGTTTCTAATACGTTAGCCGTAATTCGAATATGAAATATTCGTTTTCAACGAGGCATTTATTTATTGATATTAAATGTATTTTCTCATTTTAATTTTACGATCATCTACATTTAAACTGAACTTGCTATTTGATACGACTCTATTTTCAGTATGTTACAGGTAGGTACACCCTGTACAATTTTGCTTTCATTTGCCGTTATTGTAGAAATTATATTATTAATATCGTAGGCCCTTGGTGTAATTCCCTTTTGTTTTTTTTTTCGAATAAGACATATCTCGTTTATGTCCTTTATGTGGGTTGTAGAATAGAACATCGGTATCCAGGCAGCTGGTAAAAAGAGAGTAATTTTCAAATGGGTTATTCAACAGCCACATACCTATTCCTACTGCCATAAACACAATGTCATGTTCCGGTCTGAGTAGTTGGGTAGGTGGTAGGCTTGCTCCATGGGACCAATATCCCGCCACTAGACTGTGACGTTCCTATAACATCAGAATCTATGGTGTCTCTGGGCCACACGTCTTTTCTCTTACCATCAGAAGAGGTATATGATTTTTTCCTATTTTATGCCACAAAATGATACGTATTGTATTCACAACAATAACTATATTGCGCATCAAATACAGAGAATTTATATAAATTATATGTATTATGTATATATATACATCAAAAAAACTTAAACTATAAGATACACAAAGGCGGCCTTATCGCCAAGTCAGCGATCTCTTCAGGCAACCTTAAAGTATGGAACAAGATTTAGCGAGTCACTGTATAGTGGTGCTCTTAAAAAACGTAATATATTAATAAGAATAACTGGTCGGAAATCTAAATATGTGATAGGTAGTCGCTTGTCTCGCGGAACAAAATGCTTACCTTCGCGCCCTCGTCATGAGCCTCTGATAAGGTATCGGTATGAGATAGTGTTAGATTACGTTGTATATTAATTTGATGCTGATAATGTTTCAAGTACGAACACGTACTCGTATAACATTGAATTAGCTAAATTATGTGTTTTGTATTACAAAATATCTATGTACAGTAAACCTCTTGTTTAAATTTATTTGAAAAATTGCAGACATAGCTAAACAAAAATCGTGGAAGTAATAAATAATAAAATAGTAAAAAAAAAAAAATAGCAACTGCCTATATAAATAGGTGTTGATATGTGACGACCCCATCGCATCCTAGTCGAGCAATCTAATAGTATTCTCAGTCAGAATAGTTGTGGAGTCCTGCAACTGCTCGTCACAATTGATACCATCACTATAACATCTGTATTCGCTATTGTAACGTTGTGTTTTGAAGGTCAAAGTAGCCGGATTTTTTGTTATGTCAGAGTCTTATGTCGGCAACGCATCAGTGATATCTTAGATCTTTAGACGGCTTGTGTCTTATCGGGAAATAGGTACATAAGCTTTGCGTACCTCGTCTATGCAAATATATTTCTGTATTTTTTTGTAACTTGGTAAGCTTAATTTACAATATTTTTTTTAATTATTACTATAACTACCCTCAATCAAAACAAGTCAATTGTTTGATGTTGTGGCTCTGAAAGCAATACACTGTATGTTCTCACAGGCTAGACATCTGTAAGAAGCACTGGAAGTCTTAAACGGTATTAGTTCTATTACATTCCTTCAATAATCCGTAACGGTTTAGCTTTGTTAAGCCGATATCAGACTTAGTAGGGGTCCTATTTTAACTTCAGTCTGGTATTAGACTATTTACGCCTTAGATCTACAATACGAGACAATTTTCTTGGAAACGTGGATTTTACATTTGTTATGTGGACGGAATTAAAAATACTCTTATATATAAAATAAACATCAGGTTTTGTTACAAATGAATAAAAAAAATATACCTCGTTCAAGTTGCACCTAGGACCACCTGCTATGTAATGTGTGTATGCCATAACACGATTTATTTATTACACTATAATCCAGGTTTCCAAATCACTGCCCTAAATTGTTATCCAATGTCAGCAAACGCATAATAACATATTATGTGTTCTGCCACTAAATCTGCGTTCATTGCTCTGTCGAGGTGTAGATTTTCAGGAGTGAAATATGGCGCGAAAATACTATCTTTGAACAATTCAGATATTAACATTTTAAGTACAGTTCAGATATTATTTAAATAGTTAATTTGGTTAAATATAAACCCCTTTACCTTTGAGATTACGGTAAAATTGTTTAATCTGTGGAATCAATCTGTGGAACGCTCTTCCTGAGTCAATTTTCCCTTACAGTTATGACATGTGCTCATACAAGAGGCGCAATAGCTTTAAAGTCGGCAATGAAAAGCAAATATCCATAGGCAACGGTACAGTCTTACCATCAAGTAGCTCATTGGCTTGATTGCTCATTGTATAAAAATAGGTTCGTCCAAGCCACTGCTTGCAAGACAGTAACATAATTCCCCTCCTATAACTACGACAGCATTCTTGTTCCGTGACCCGTGACGGTGCCCCTGAATTCGTACACGATATCATCTATGCCAACAGGTTATCAGCGTAACAGTCGCTAACGATGCTTCATTTTTGTTATTGGCCTTGGTTTTAAATTGTGCCAATGTGCTGTGGGGCGCTCCTTTGATGACTAACTTTTTGACATGCGCTGGCCGAACAAAACTCCGCTAGAATCAAGGCGATTTCAAATCTTTAGAGTTAGTATATATTTAGTGACGTATCTCTATCTACTGGTTTTCTTATTCTCGTAGTTTTGAAGGTTTCTAGATTATTAAGAATTTTCCACTAATATACAAGTCTCTGGACATAATTTGAGCATCCTCAAGGAAAGCGTGAATGAGCACTATCGAGCTTCGTATTCTTACACTATTCGACTAATCGTGATTTCAAGTTTCAAACATTAATTCAAAGTTTGCTTAAATTTTATCATCAATAAAAATATAATTTTGTAGAATTTTTCCTTTTGTCTGAATGTTTTTTTTTTGTTTTTTTTTATTTAGGGCCGCTTGCATGTGCCTGCCTGTGTATAATTTCTTAATAAGTTAAACTCTGATATGAATTGATTCAACCCAAGATAGAAGCTAACTTTGAGTTAAATTTTAGACACAGGAACGTGCAAGATGCCCTAAGAGGTAAGTTTAAAATAACTTCTTTTTCTTTCTCCACTATCATTTTCTTAAAAATTAATTACTAAAAACATCGCTTTGATTCTTTTACATTTTTTTGTTTGGATCTCTGCAATTTCATTAAACGATTCGTTTACTTGTGTCAAAGCATTAAACTCTGTTGTATTAGACGATTATTCATCGTTATCCAAAAGAGAGTTAGCGGCGGATACAAAAAATACAAGATTTTATGCTCCAGATAGTAGAAAATGACGTATATTAAAGTAATTGGTGTTGTTACGAGATGTTATTCAGTTTCGCTCTGTTAGCATCAGCCATGATTAACGGTGAGTTGATGTGATTGACTGGATGTTTCCACGTTTGATGTGCAAGGTCGAATGCCAAGGCGATGGGTCATCTTAATAGCTGCAAATAAGATGTCTTTTGAATTACTACTTAGAAATAGGCTAAAACGCTCAAAGCTGACTTTTTGGTGGCTTGCCGACTTTCCATCCATACCGTTCATTCATATCACGACATTTCGGTCCAGATGTAAGGGCCGCAGTCTCGAAAATACACCTATTTTAAAGTTATTTAGATTCAGGTATGGAAAGTGTTAATGTAAAACTAGTGAAACATAATAAGTATGTAAAATATGGTAACTTCACTCCCGTATCCTTGCAAAAGTAGGTAGAGGTGCAGCGAGGATACCAACCGAAAGTACTTAATCGCACAATGTGATAGGTGGCAAATCATCGCTAACCGAACACTAATCCCTTTCCTGACTTCATTGTTTTTATTAGAAAATAAAAAAGAAATATGTCGAGTTGCCTGACCCGAAAATCGTACCTGGGACTTCATGTAGGCAACATCCGAACCACTAGACCACAGAGGTCGATAAAACGTAATTCTACCTAAATAAATGTTTACCGTTTGGTACAGTTCCAGTAACATGACTTTTATATATTTTTAATTACTGTCTTACGTATGCTCACAGATTATATTTTAAATTTAATTTAAAAATGTCTTAATCTATTTCCAATGGCGTCTGCCTCGCTAGGCCGGCGTGGTGGCATACTCTGTTTGTTTGTTCTCACGCTTTTAAATAAAACAGACATATTTAATTTACTATTTCGCGAAAACAACATTTCATCACCATATGTCGAGGCTCGTTCATTAAATCGTCGGTTTGTTTGTGTTAAAAATGCACAGTTCGCCATTTGGTAAACTGGACCGATGCTGTAAAATTCTCTGAAACTAGTTAACACAAAAACAGGTTATAGAATTGGGTCAACAGTTGGGATACATCATTTAAAATAAATAAAACAACCCTCACACCAATTCAACTGGTGGGAGAATGGGAGAGTAGTGTGCAAGCATCTTGCTTGATTTGTGCAGGTGCTTATCAATTCCTACTGAAGTAGCATTGGTGCTCGCCTTAGTAGTGTTCAAAGCTTAAGTATAGGGAAGCCGATTAACATGCACACTTCGACCTCGACAACAAAATATCGACACAACAATAGCGTCTATATTATTTGTTAACTTATTCAACATCTTAAAAAAATCTATACATATCATCTCATTTAAATAAAAAAAAATACTGATACAAAAAGTAGCATTTTTTTTACATTTGACTATATTATTGATGTCTAGCGATTGGTTATATGTCTCAACTGTTGTTTCGCCTTAGTTATTCCTAATTCATCACGAAGAGAATATACCTACATTGCACATTGGCTCAAGGTGTTAAAACTAAAATCCAGATCTCAGTGGTTACCGGTTAGTATCGGACACGACTACCTACATACCACTTAACCAATGTAGGACCGACATATTAGTCCAATGTATATTGCGGCCTTGGTGCAGGATCTTTTAACTATGTGACGTTTCTGAGACGTTTAACGGCCAATATTATTAACCTTTCTAAGACAAGTGATCGTGCTATTTTAGATCAGTTGCCAGGTGACCGCTGTTATTTTTCTATAATAAAAAATATCTTGACAACAAAACACTAGAAGACCTATCTTTATATGTAGATAAGTTATTCATATTTGCAGTAAGAATGTGGTTGTCTCCTCTTATTATGAGAACCATAATGTATCTGCTTGTATATTAAATAAATAAATATAAATGGACAAGTTACACAAATTGAATCTAACCTCAAAGTAAGCTAATTATGTGCTTTTGTTATAGGTGTTAGTCAACGATTTTAATATATAGAAATACTTAAATAGATACCACAATAAATTTAATAAACACCCAGACCCAGAAATGCAGATATCTAAATGTTCATCACACAAATGCCTGCCCTCGCCGGGAATCGAACCCGAGCCTCGCGATTGATCGGTGTAGTTAGGCTTGTACGCTAGCCACTCGACTAACAAGGCGGTTAATATTGCTTGTATACTATAAAAATTTCATGTTGATACTATGTAATTGAATTAAATAATGCTTGGCTACATAATTTAGCACTTGTGAAGGTTGAATATTACGAAATTTCCGGAAGCAATATGTCAATAAGATATTAAGTATGTGAAGTACAATCAAGTTCACTATCGTACATTTATTTGCATTTAAATGTATAATTTAAATTAATTTGGCAAATTATAACCGTCCGTAAATTTTCCGTATTTAAATATCACTTGGTGGTACCACACACAAGCGAGTTTTAAGTTTTTTTAATGTGAGAGGTCAGCTAACAAGCACAGGGCTTTCCTCATGGTAAGAGCCAACCGTGGTCTATATAGACACCACAAATGTTATACGGGCATCGCTATCTGTGGGCGGGATAGCAGTCCAATGATTGTCTAATGCTATAAAAACATTGCACTAAAATAAGCATTCATATTTGTATCAGAATAGGAAGATAATCTATGGGCAGATTGAATTGAGAATGTTCTCGGGTCACACAGGGGTAACTCAACGAGTCAACTGCAGATCAGCTCATGAGGCATGAAATTAATTTACCAGAATAAATTTAATATACACACACAACCAGAAATACAAATATATAAATGAAAAATGTCTACCTCCGTCGGGAATCGAACCTGAGCCTCGTAGTTAGTTGATGGGAGTTATGTGAACGCTAACAACTCGACCATTGATGTGATCAAAAGTTATCTGAATATTTAAACCGGTTCAGAGCTGATTTGCTCACCTCTATCTCGAGTTAAGGTTCATTAAATGACGGTTTAATCGTCGTGTAGTGACCGGCGACGGTGAAAGTTAACAGGGGCCCATAGAACATCAAAACGTATAAGGTCTTCAACTATAAACAAACTAAAAGTGAAAATGGAGTTTCTAAATTTTGAGCAACTGGAACCTGTAGTTATAAAATAAGAATAATGTAGTTTTTTAGTTACCCTGACACCGACAGGGACTTACGGTATGCTATATCCCTAGAAATATACATATTTTTTAAAATTCCAAAATCCATATTGCCTTATTAATAATCACAGACTAAAGCTCTATTTATAGTTTTGTTTGTATTAATTACAGTGTAATAAAGACTTTAATACCAGCTTAAACCTTGGAATACTTTATTCTATATTTAGTAATAATTTTGTAGTAGGTAATGACAATAATAATATTAATAAATAAATATCCCTACACAAATGGCACTTACACCTAAAGTTAGCAAATCGTATATATATTTTTTAATAAAGCAAGCAAGTGAAAAAAGCATTCACAGAAATGTAAGACATCTAGATGTTCACACAAATGCATGACCCTGTCGTTGTCAAACTTTAACCTCGCGGTTCGTCGGTGGCTTTAGGAGTGCTAACCCCTTGACTAAAGAGGCGGTCAAAGAGAAGTGTAAAAAATATAGTCTTACTAGACAAAAAGTAAACACTAGTTAAACACGTGTTTTACTTAACACTGTCTACAATTGGATTCTCAACCAATTACATGCTGCCACGTCATCCACGTGTAGCATGTTATTGGTTAGTTGAACAGGCGTCTATCTTTTTGTATTGAGGCGGGTGAAGTTGAAAAAAGTAGAAAATAATATTTTTTTAAACAGCCTACCTACTAATACTAAAAAGTCAACAACTTTAAATCTTATACATTAATGTGGTAACTCCCTTTATATGTAGACCCGAGTTAGATAGTATATGTATATATAGGTCCTCAGATCCATCTATAACAAAGTCATTATGAAGGTACGACATTAGACAATCACAGGTCGGAGGTTCGACCGCATTCCGTCAGTACGAAAGTGAAACCACGGTAGAAAGTCGCTCCGAACCAGAGTGGGCCGAGCAAAAACCACAGCTCCCGGGAAACGAAACGCCCTTCGGCCAGTACCGCAGCCCCTCATTTTGTTATCAAACCTCATTGAATATCAGTTGAGTGCCGCGGGCTATAGCGGAAAATTTAACTTAGATTTATGGTAATTTGTGTTTAAAAATCTATATTTATCGCAAATTAATTTATATAAATGAGCAGTTTGCTCTTTGATCCGCTATTTTATGTTTTAAAGATATAAGATAAAAGCAAATAAACCCCTTTCATCCAATATTTTATTACCATTAAAGTTCACATATATTTTTTTATAAACTTGATAGCTAAGTACGAAGAATACACTCAAATTATCTTCGGTAGAAAACACCATGTCTTTTTTTAATTTTTAGACTCATAAAGAACAAATGCTACTTAATCATGTTGGTCCGGACCACATAGTGGACTAGACCTATTGCTTCTCTGCCAGGAAATTCGGAAAAGGCGAGCACGGGTTGAATTATAGGTAATTTTAAGACCACTTCGTTCTACCCCACGCTGTACAGCAACTTCCACCTCCTTATATATTTTGTCGTCATAATGACAGTGTCATGTTAAGTATCGGAGGACTTTTACAATAGACCTAACTTCCCTGCCAAAGAACAGCGACGCATCTATAACATCTATGGTGTCTATAGGCCACAGTGTCACATCATCCGGAGAGCCGTGCTCTTATTCGCTGACATCTCACAAAAAAATAAAACCTTTTAATACTTAAAAAACGCGGTTGTCTGTAAAGTCGGTTTACTGACGATCGTTAAACGTGACAACGTCAAAAGAACGGAGACCGATTGTGCCTCTGTCGCTCGTTCAGCGCTCTCGCTTGCACTTTAAGCCTTAAATGGCACGCCTCAGAGCGAGGTAACGCCGTATGAGTCATGTTTTTTGGTGCGTGCAGCCGGCTCCATCAAATTATAAGAACGTCTTATAATTTGATGGAGCCGGCACGTCACGTAAAAAATATATTATTTTTATCTTATAGTAACGATGTAAGAAGCGTTGCGTATAAGATGCAACTCGATAACTCATTGTGCATATCTTCTCTCAGTAAATATAATATTGCGGACAAACCGTAAGGTGCATCAGACGGCCCATATCACTTGGTGGTTAATTCCAATTCGACACGCGCCCCGAATACCTGAGGCGGATTCCGTGGCGGCTATCCGCGCTAATATCTTATTCGTGTCATTAGTGCGAAATGCCAACCGTTTGGCAACAGTCCCCTGGCCTCAGCGTTCCCTCGCGGACGATGCACTGCCCTGCCCTGCACCAGCTAAATTCGGGAGCATTGCATCACGAATCACTTTCAGTTCCATTTGTCATGTGGCTATTTTAGATTGCGTCGATTATTAGAACACCGGGTTATGGCGTTTCATACGAACGGAGTTTGTGCGTTTTCTATATCTCTATCAATTACTTTAAAAAACTCAGCATACAATGATGATCAGTGTTCAGATTAAGCCTTGAATTATTAATGTTTCTGATGAGTATTTGACTTCCAGATTTTTTAACCATTATTAGTGGTACGTGGGACCTAAAAGTAACTTACTTGCAGAGCTTTGTAAAGATCTACACATTTTGGTATAACGAATGTAATAATTTATTTAATGTATCTTTATATTAAATGCACGAAAACAAACATGTTACCTCCAACTTCTAAATGCTTGGTGCACTGTAATCTAATTATACGTACATAAGTATTATAGTATAATGATTGCCACGACAGATCAGACAAAAAGTCCACATGTACGTCCTATTTGTTATGATATACACGATGTTGGCAGCAGCTTCGAGTCTATATTACAGCTAGTTAGCTAAACATACTAAAGGTACTTAAATAATTAAATATGACACGTTTTGACAAATTGTACCCATTGTAACGCGTTAACTTACTTTAGAATGTATAATAATTAGCAAGAATCTATAAACTTAATTGTACACAAGATACACGGAAAATCGCACACCTGTCTGGTGTTACTCTAAAACATTAGCGAACTCTCTATATTATGACTAATGACAATAGCACGAGGAAACTTCCACGTCATTTTAGGTTCTATGGATGACCTCGTACTTCCTATTTAAATAGGTTGGCGGCCAAAAGCGTACACAATAAGGTAAGTCAAAGTCAGTATGCAACTATGCAGCGGCTCGGTTGCAGTTATCTTGAGTTTGCGGAACGAAACTTGATAGGTACGTATGTGGCCGAGGCCAGTGTGTCCGCAGAGTGCTCCTCTTAATGTATTTGCTGTTTTATTAGATATCATTTAATATGATTATTATTAGAAACGTACGTGGAACGACATATTGCGTATTTGAGATATGTAAGTCCGTTCAGAAATTCTATGCCTTTAGTTTGGTATACTAAACAATGATCTATATCTACGTTTATTATGGAGCATGCTCTGGTTATAAAACATTGTGCCTAGGTGTATTCTTTTAGTCTTGACCAACGCAGTAAACCAACTATATTATAGAAAATATTACATGCTTCTTAGAAAATATTAGAGCCCACGTTGCTAAGAACCGAGACATTACGACTTAAAAGAAGCCTTCTCAAAAGAGCTTACTCATTTCTAAAAGGTCGACACCACAAGTTTGACAACATTGATGTTATCGTAGGCGGCGACGATGACTTTCCATCAGTCGCTAGCCGTGTACACTTACCCAGTATTTGTCCGGGTTCTCTTTGTAGAGACCATCATTGCAGCTCCTAAGAGGCAAGCACCGGATAAATGTGTCGTTATCAACAAGACCACTGCTGGTAATAGAGTACTGTGCAGCAATTGGTCCTGAGAGGAATCCAGACCTTACCTATTCCTGTCCCTATAATGACAGTGTCATATTCTAGTTAGGGTAGGGCAGTGTAGCCGGTAGACTTGCACAATAGGCCTAAAATGTCGACCATGTGACCTGTCCTATAACATCTATAGCGACTGTAGGCCATAGTCGTCTTTACGCATCAAGAAAGCCGATTTTGTTCGCGGTTGTATTAATTACATAAAAAATACCATAAATAATATGCACTCAAGAATCTAGAAGAAAGGTGTGAAATGTGATTTATAATTTAAATGAAAGCAAAAACAAAGTTCAAGCAAAGAAATGCGTGGTTGAGAGCTTGTTTCATAATAAAAAGTTGCAAGAAAGTGGCTCTGGCTTATTAATGTGTTCGTTACGCTTCGCAGGCTTTCTGGTATGACTGGTGATCGTGCCCTTTGGTAGCGAGCTTTTACTGTTTAGATTTGCAAAAAAAATACAATAATCTGTAAAAGAAATTTTAAATCTTGTATAAGGAGAAGGTTAATATGTTCAACTGCTTTATTGTTTTCAGTTTATTAATCGACTTCTCCTTTATATGTGAACTGATTTTAAAAACTCTTGTTTTATTTGAAAAAGCGTCCTTCGGATTTGCCCCATAGATGCAAATTTTGAATATAATGTTAGAATCCTCAGGAAAATGAATAAAATACTCGATTTTTGATTACTAACAATCGAATTGAAGCCCGCTTCGTGCAGTTTTGCTGTACATAAATTATAACTTTTGATTAATAATTATTAATAATTTATTTATTAGCTTAACAAGGAATATTTGTTTCCAAGGGACCAAGGGAGATCGGGATTTATTTTTATACATAAGACTAGCTGACCCGGCGAACTTCGTGTCGCTTGATGTTAATAGCTACCAACAGTTTCTATGAATTCAAGCATTGATTTTCCCATTTTTCCTGAAATTTTCCCGGTTTTTCTTATTATAAAACCTTCTGCTGGCACAATAAAAACAGAATTAGCAAAATAGGTTCACCTGTTCAGGCGTAATGCGATGACCACGCAAAATGGGGATTCATTTAATATCTAAAATAATATCTATCTATATCGATCGCTGTTTGTTACACACCCACACAAAAACTGAGGAAGTGCTTAATAAATTATGCTAGGTACTTTATTTGATACTCCTTCACAAATAAGTTTTTTTTATAAATGAGAAATAGTCTTTAATTCTCTTTTTTGTTTTCGCATTTGGGTGTTATTTACTATTTGGTTTGGTTTTTAAATTTATTAAAATGTTTGATGAACTAAAAATTATATTTGTGGTGTTAATGAAGAAAAGTGCGTGGAATGCGATGTAATGCTATTAATAAGTACACCTCGTGGGTGAAGTATAATTGATGATGCCCTTTGGCCGTACTCTGATCGCGAACACCTGAAAATAAACAGTTAGGCAATCTCCTGAGACACGTGGGTGATCGAGAACAATCGCTGCCTCAGATTACCGAATCGAGTTCAGGAATGCGGTCTTCTGATGCTATTACAAAACGTACTGTAACAGGCCAATGTCAACACAGCTCCCGTGTTGACTTTTGATTGTCTGTATGGTAATGCGCCTGTCGCACGGGTCGGTTATTCTCGCCGCGTTCGTGTAGGCGACTAGATTTCCCGTAGTTGGGCCACTCGTACTCGGCAGCGAAAGTCTAGCCGACCTTCGGCGCCTAGATATGGGCGGTAGTACCTCAACTGGAACCTGATTAAGATTCGCCAGTTCACGCTATTAACGCAAGTACATCAGTGATAAGTGTCTCGCAATATCGTGATCGTATTCCAATAAGACGATCGCTTTATCTCAAGTGTGATCAAAACACAATGATGTGAATTCATAGATTCGTCCTCATGCAGATACATTGACAATAACAATGTAATGTTAAAGTTTCTACCTCATCTCTCAAATACATGTTATTAAATATAATATAGTTGCAGAATAGTGTTGTGTCTTTTTTCTTATGTTATTCTATTTCTGTTTAGCAGCTGAAAGTTCATTTCGTAATTAATATGAGATTTTGATGAGATGTTGCTGGTGATTCTGGTGTTCACAAACTAAACTTATTTTAGATGCATGCTTTTTGAAATGAAACAAAAGCAAAAGAGATGGAACATTTTAGACATGTCATATTAGTCCGGATATGTCAAATATGTTTTCCGAGTGATAGTTTAAACATCCAGTAGAAATGTGAACAATCTAATCCGACAGCACCAAAAGTGTTTTTTCTCTTACTATTACTTTCGTTAAAAGAAGATAGCGATAACTTTAAATTATTTTAGTAAGTGCACAAGAAAATTACCACCATTGTCAATAACAATTATCTATAATGTTAAGACTCTACCTCATTCCTCAAGTACATGTTATACCAAAATAATAAAGTTAGAGAAAAGTGGTGTATCTTTTTTTCTTATATTCTTCTATTTCGGTTTAGAAGCTTAGAGTTCGTTTCGTAAATAATACGAGATTTTACGATTACGAGATTACGAAATTTAGATTACAAGATGAGATATTGTAGGTGAACATTTTTTTTTCATAAATAGTTACGATTGTAGTTATATAATTATAGCGGTTGCTGTTGCTGACATTTTTTCTTCAATTCAAAATAATATTCTCACAAATATTTGTTCTTCAACTGTCACTCAAAATTTCTAGAAATATCTTGTTTACGAAGTACTTCACATATTTTAAATGTTTGTGATATCTGTGTGAAATGTAAAATATTCTGTTGTATAACGTGATATTTCAAGTTTAAAATGTTGATATCGTTTTTCTACCTCTTGACACATTTTTCTGCGTCTAGACGTTTAAGATTAGTCTTTAGGTACTTTGTTTTGTTTTTATTTATATTAATAAACATATAAAATTGTGTAATGCCAAACTGCTACGAATCTAAACGTGAAAATGACTATTTGTAAATAGAAAATACTAAAAGGTGATATAGTGTTGTGAAGCAACTTGCCTGAATTAGTACCACCGCCTTACCTTTTGATTCCAAAATGTCAGTGCTTGCCATTGTAGTATTCCTTGCTGTAGGAAGTAGCCGGTGTAGGTTTGCGCAATTAGTCTTAGAATCTACACATCACAAAAGAATACCAGTAACATCAGTGTTTTCTATAGGTAAGCGACGTTTTGTCTTTTACCAAAAAAGAGCAGCTTGCTTGTTCGCTATCTTACAGCATAAAAAATATCTAATCTGGACATATGCTCATGTAGAGTTTCAGGTATGGTTTCCTAACAATTCAGATGAGAGTCATATACTCACCTCCCAGTCTCAAGGTAACACAACAAAATCTTTAGTAATATACATATTTTAGTTAGTAATATCTACAAGTGGAGCTTTTCTCTTATATTAAAAAAATCGTAAATTATTTTACCAATTTAACAATTAACAAAGTACTATCAAGTTTACATTTTTTATACATAATTTCTTAAACGACTTAAAAACGAGGATATTTTTAATTTGACTCTATGTTTGTTTTCTTTTTGTGTTTTGTGTTTTTGTACGGGATTACTCGGCTAATAAATAACCGATTTTGATAGTTATTTTTTTAGAAAGAGGTCATAATTCCGAAGCACTCCCATATTAGTTTTATCATGATCCGACTATTGGTTTTTGAGTAATACTTAAAAGTGTAATTCAAAAACTACTAATGAGATGTTGATAAAATGTATGTGGGACCATTTTAGAAACATTTGCTTTCTTTCAGGACGAATTTATTTGTATAACTTCTTTGAATTCTAACGAGACCGATTTAGAATGGAAAAGAAATATATGTGTGGACTTTTGGTACTAACCGTACGTACTGTAAGGCGAATCTATCGATATAGCATCTTTGAATTCTGATGAGCCCGATATAGAACGGGAAAACAACTATAAACTTTATATAAGCGAAGAAAGAACTTAATCTAGCGATGTGATCTCTTACGATACGCCTTGTCTCGTGTTAGCTATATTTTTGAGGTGAATATGCCAACTACGCTTTTGAGATTCGATCTTCACTCATAACTATGGAGTGTGAGTTACTAATTTTGTGCAGTTATCAGATAGGCGCATTCTTCAACGTCGGCAATTGGTGGAGTTCCGTTGGTTTCATTCAATTTACATAATTTTAATTACTTTTTTAAAATATAATTACTAAGTGTTCTATATATATTTACTCCATGTTTCACTTAGGCCAATTGATTTTTATTTCTAGAACAATGTCAGGGCTATATTACTGAAGATAAATATGTTTTAATTTTTGTCTTCAATAACAATGTGAATTATGGAAAAGTACAAGTATAATTGAAAAACCGTCGATTCTTATTTCTTTTACACCGCCTCGTTTGTTGTGGCTAGCGTCCACGATTACTACACGGAGCAACCGCGAGGCTCTGGTTCGATTACTGACGGGGCATGCATTTGTGTGATGAACATTTAGATATCTGCGTTTCGGGGTATGGGTGTTTATTAAATTTATTCTGGTATCTATGTAAGTATTTCTATGTATTTGAGTCGTTAACTTATATCCATAAAACAAGCATAAAATTTGTTTACTTTAGGGTTAGATTTAATTTGTGTAACTAGTCCTGGAATATCTAATTATTTATTTATTTAGTCTTGCCGTTTTTGAAAGAAATTAAAAAACCTGTACTTTGCTTCATTAGGTCAAAATATGTACCATTTATTTCTATGATAGATTTCTATTACAGAACTCTGTGATAGAAATAAATATTCATATTGCAATTTGAAATAGGACAAAGGCAACTTTTAAAAAAATATATAGAACCATATTAAAATATATAAATTCCGGGGAAAGGCTTAACTTTACAATGTGGACGAAGCCGCGGGTAATTGTTGTATAAATTGATTAGTGAGAAATTATTTTTTTGACCCATCAGTAGAGAATAGGGTTGGTTACTCTTGAATCTCGATTTCATGGAAATTGAAAATTGGAACTGAATTTATTTTATTTTAGGGAACTCTTGAACACTGCACTAGCAGATTATTAACATTTAGTTCCAAAAAGATTCAACGAATCCAATAATATAATTTATTGTTTAATAGTAAAGTAACTAAAAGTAATAATTCGCTAGTATTGTGTTCAAGTGACAAATCCGATTCTATTTTCTAATTCGCATGCAATCGAGATACAAGAGTTACCCACCTGGTCTTTGGTTAGAAAAGTTTAGTTCAGTTAATCCAAGTTGGCAAAATAATAAGTCACTGCTTAGCTGCCCAATGAAATCATAACCTTTTTTTAATTAAGCTGTAAACTATATTTGTCTTAACTTCCTTATTTTTTTTTTTATAAAAAAATGATACGTTTTTCCTTAGTTTCGTAGTCATAAACCGTGAAGAAGTTTGAAAAAAAGCGAAACAAGTTAGATGTGTTATTTTACACGTGAAATATGAAGTTATTATACATGACCTTCAGCTTAGGAGATTAAATATACAAATTGGACATACAATAAAATACATCTACAAGATGTAGCCTAGTATTTTATATTACTAGGAAGTTGAGTCTGATCTCTATCGTCATAGCTTTAGTGCTTTGTGTTGTCGTATTCCGGTTCAGGGTTTGTTACGTCATCATCCTTCAGTCTCGTGATAGCTATGTAACAACAATATCTGTCTATTACTGATTAATGGTTTTTGTAGTAGTTTTTTTTTTATATAATGGAACATAATGTTCACTTTTTTATACTATTCATTTAATAGGTGACTTTAACGTAAGTGTTCGTCGCTTTCTTGTTCCAGTTAGAGGGTATAGTGCTAAATTTGTTTTTTTAGTTTTTGACTTATGTTTTTAATAGATTAAATTATTCAGATAAGTTTTGCAAGCGTTTCAAATGAAAAAGTCTAGAAGCATTCCTTTTAGTTTTTTATTCGTATTTGACTCGTAGAATATTATCGAAATATTAATTCGATGTTTTTAATGTCGTGTTTTTATTTCGAGTCCATTTTTACACATACGTTTTTAGGAGTACTTATTACTACTAATGGCCGAACTCTGATACGTTAATCAACATTTAATCTATCTTTAAGTCACAATTTTGTATCGAAAAAGTTAACTTAACGACTCATTTAAATATTCTCTATATTTAAATGAGCCAAGACGTCGACTCGATAGACGTGATTTCAAGTTAGGCCATATCTGACAAATGTTCTGTTTTTTTATTTTATTTTTATGATATTAGAAGGCAAACAAGCAGACGGATTTTCTGATGGTAAGAAATTCACGCTGTCTAGAGACACCAAAGGTGGTAACTGCAATGGCAAGCACTGACGTTAGGCGGCAGGAATACGTAAGCGGAGGTACCAATCCAGACGAAACTCTGCGAAACTCTACGTCTGCCACCTAGTGAATGAATGTTTCTCTTGTTCACTGGTGTGCAAATGTAAAATAATACAGGCATCATATGAACCCGGACCTTGATTGCTGCGTAACATCAAAAATTATAAGGTGATTCATAAGGTTATGAAAACTTGCATGATGTAACATATCTGGGCCGTGGGTTTCGGAGCTTGTTGTGGCATAAATGTATTTGTTGTAATGGTGTAAAAGTATTTCACATTCTGTTGATTATGTGTCATTCACGATGTGGAACATCGTAAAAGCGCAAGGCTCTCCTGATTATAAAAGACAACCTAGGCCTTTCGATTTTATGGATTCGTCGTTACCTGTGGCAGGCCTAATGAGCGTATCTACCGGATACCCTAACCTCCAGACTGGAACATAGCACTGTCACTGTGGCGACAGGAATAGGTAAGGCGGTAGATCCATACATTGCTCCAATATAGCTTAGTGATCGCATTACACAATGAGCCAAGACAAACAAGCAGACAGATCTGCTAAAGATCACTCGTCGGATCACACAAACCAAATTATAGTAGTAAGTTATCGACCTGAGGCCCTATCCTTAGGTGCTGGTTTTCAAGTTGGAACAGCACAGGAACTGGTATAGCATTGGTACTAATCCCTAAGGGTCGTCGCCAAACTCTGCCATTAGTCTTGATACGGTGTTAGCGACAAATAAACAGATGCTCGCCTCTTATGTGATGCTTAGTAGAGAAGTACTTTCTTCAGAACAACACAATAATTTCAAATGCCGAAGTTCTTTTAATAGTTTAACGGCCTTACAAAGAGACGTCGATTACCATTTAATCTATCATTAAGTCAAAGTTGTATAGAAAATGTCGACTTAATGCCTGATTAAAAGATAATTAACATCTCTGAGTGCGGCTGCAATTGAATTAAGTAACCATAAGTCATCGAACTCAGTCAAGGTTATGGAAGGGTGTATATAAACAAAATCTCCGGTCCGCATCCATCACGCAAGCAAACAATGAAACTGAGACCTGTCAATATTTGTTCGCCTCGCAGTTCCACTAGAATAAGCAGCGTATTAAATTTGCAACAAAAAATTGTGTTTTTAGACTGACGTTCCGTAACTGAACTCGAATAGCTTATTTTAAAAAAAGCGTGTAAAGGTAGACGCTAACAACAAAAATACAAGATAAGGTTGGTAATGTGTACTGGGAATGTTTGTAACAAAAAATAATTGGGGATAGTTGTAAATCGTTTCCGATTCAGCAGACTTCTCGTGACCACTGTCCATGTAACACCTGAAAGGTCGTGACATAAAAGCAATGTGTTCTACGCGTTACGACCCGATAAAAATGTGCTAATGTTTTAAAAAATGATATTACTTTGAAACAGCATTTTTTGGAGATAAGCTTATTAAAGTAGCAAATAACTTTGCTAGAATCGTATGTTAGTTGTTTTCCACCAGGACTTAGGATACTGCACATGCATTCATTGTTCGTTATGATTCCTCACACTATTTTAAGAATCAGAATGAAAGAAAGCTTTCTGTGTTACGACTAGCGACGTTTGTGATTAGGGTTGTCAAAACATCAATTTGACTAATTGTGTTTGTGACATACTTATAGTGTGCGTTTTATTAATCGTAATAGGTAATTCTCATTAAGAAAATGTTGACGAAGACATTTCAATAAAAACTTTTAAATTCGTAAAAACTTTACTAATAAAAAATACTTCACTTTTACTATTTAAACTGATACTATTCTTACGATAATGCGAATACATGCTTGACTGGATTTATTTGGAGGGACTTTGCTGAGATATTTTTGTAGCCTAAAAAAATATGTAACGTTTATCGATTTCGTGATTATTAGAAATATACACCAAATATATAATATTACTTTACACACCGTTTATGATTAGAAGCCTTCTTCTTCTTTACGTTCGAAGTTCCCATTTTTCAATTGCGAAATTCTACTAAAATTCTTCTTTATTTGCGTTATATATTCTATTGTTCTTGTGGAATGTCTACGGGAAATGTGTATTTCTTACTATCGTGAGATTTGTTGGCTAATTTGCCTGCGAATAGCATTTTTTTTTGTCAAAGATAAAACTTTGTAATTTGGCAGCCCTATCGGTAGGTAACTAAAATAGTCTGAGTGTTCCCACTCACCCCACGTTTCAATAACGATCACTGTCGGTTCCTACAATCTTGGAATGGCTCCCGAACATTACTCGACATTCTTCGAGGATGTAGTATTTATAGAATGCCAGCAAAGCGTTAATATAATTAGAGAGACTATTTATCAGGCAGACGGAAGGACTATTGCCTCACTAAATCTCTTTCTCCTGACAACTTAATCCGGTAAAGAAGCTGTATGTCATAGATCCTGTTGACACTGTATTTATGCTCCTGGCCAGGAAGCTGTAAGACAAGTTCCAGGTCTTTCTACTTTGTTGATAACTAGTGTGAGAAAATTTCTTTGTCTTCATATATTCATTAAAGCTTTAACTACCACAGTTGTGAAAGACCAGGTATTTATTTTGTAGGGTTATATGATAATTTTATCATAATTAGTTAGGGTTACAACGGGGCACCCACTATTAGCCGAAAGTACTTAAGTCCTACAATGTGATAGGTGGTAAACCTATCGCCAATCGGGCCCTTATTTAATCCCGGATAACTATGTTTTACTTAGAAAAAAAAACATCCTTTGAATGCACGACCTGGGAATGAGACCTCCAACCATCCACCACCGCTTCTACAACCGGACCAGTAGATCTCAGAGGCGATATTTCCAATATACATTAACGTAGCAGTACAAATAAAATACACCTACAATTATTCTTTAAAAGGAAATTCAAGGACAACTTTAACTACCTATACCTATCTACCTATACCTACCTAGAGTACCTATCTAGAAGTAATTACTTACAATGTTGGTTAAAGAAGTAATTATGTTTTGATTAGGAACCAGAATGAGTTAGTTTTCTGCGAAAAGTTATCAGTAAAAAACCTAAAAAAGTAGTTTAGTGTAATATTAGTTTGTCTTGAATATTTTTAATGCGTTAATTTTATTAGTAATCGTCACACTTAGCGTTACTTTATACCAAAATAATAAGAAAATAGTGGTGATAATTCCGCAGCGCACCTACTAAACTAATTTTAGGTTATCTCTGTCCTCTTTCAATGAAAGTAAATAATAAAGACAAAACACGACACACGTTTAGTGATGTCAGATTAGTTTGTACGCGACCTTTTTGACAGACCTTTAATCTACCACTCGGAAAACGTTGGTTAAAAACTTTTCAAGTGTGTCTATTCTAGACTGTGAATGTTTAAAATTTATATCTCTTATATTTTTGTGTTTTTGTAAAAAAAACAGCATTCGCCCTAAATAAACTTAGTTAGTGCTCAGTAGAATTAACACCATTATCTAGTTAATGAATGTTTAGGAAATGAAAGGCTCCAATAACCATAAGCCATTAGTAACATTATTTTTTTATGAATTCAATACGCATGATACTTAATATTATATTGTTTGATAGGTTTTCCAATTTTAAATTTTGTGAAGTCTTTCGAAACTGCTATGTTTAAGATCAGGATATAAGAAATTGAACTTTAAATATGCTTGCTACTGACAAAAATAGTATACAATAGTAGTAAAAGTAGTAGATGTAGTTCTATAAACGTTCTTTATCGATTAACGACTTGAAATACGATACTTTTGACTTCACACGATTATAAAAACAAACAAAAACGATCAGTTTTCATTATATTTTTTAGGTTTTATTTAAAACTAGCTGTTTCGGTGAACTTCGTTTCACCTGTTCAGTATGGGAAATAATAAAGTATGACTATTCCTATTTTCCCTGAACGTTTCCCGGTTTTACTCTTTATAAAAACCTTCTCCTGATAATAACTAACACAATAATAAAATAATTAGCCAAATCGGACCAGTCGTTCGGAAGTTATGCGCTTACCAACACATTGGGAGATTCATTTTGATATTATAGATGATTATAAATCTCAACCTTACAAAAAACATAAAAGAGGTAATGTTGTTTTAAAAAACGTTCAATGGCTACTTTTTAAATGTTTTTTATTTAAACTATTACCGTGTGATGTACCTAATGTTATATAACAAAATCGCTATAACTCCAATATCCTAGCCTTAAGATGTTGATTTTATAAAATTTTAACATATTTGCAATTCGACTATATTTCTTGTTACCTATAGGTTTTACTATTTCTGGCTGAATCAATTTCGGTAACTTTGCATGCAATTAGTAAATTCGCGTTAGATTTTTACACTTGAGTTAGACCAAAAAAGTTTAGCCCAATCTACCCGTTTTCTAACAGCGGATAAAAAATACTGATTTAAGGATTCATTAAATTATTTAGCGGTTCTCAAATATTCATACCTAAATACTTCTAATATAATGAGAATGAAAATTCCCAGATTCTAAGTATTTCTTCCTTAATCATTTCGAAACGGCTTAATGAATCTAGATGACATAGAGAAAGATTATAGTCTGGAAGTACTTGGACTACTTTTTACTATGACAAAATCGTAGTTATCGTTATTGGAAAAACAATTGAGTGGAAAAATGATTAATTTTTAACTTGTGCTATTATTTATAATTGCGAAAGCAGTTCTGACTTGCAGCGTAAAAACAGATTTACTTCAAATTGTTTATGGAGATCTTTGCGGTCTTGAAAAGGCAAACGAAAGTTCTTTCCATTATTATCATCATCATCTGGGCATTATGAACATTTTGCTTGTGAAAGCTTTCCAGTTAGTTTATGATCAAGTTCCTACAAGTTGTTTGTGAGTTATACTTAATTGTTTACAGTAACATAATAAAGAAATTGAAGCCAGGATTTTGGAGTTTGTATTAAAAACATGTTCAACAATATATTCCATTAAAAAGATTTTATCTGAAGCCGGTAATTTTTTTCCACTTCATAAGCACCAATTAACATCGTCAAGCGCACTATGGGAAATTGTTCCTTGTACTTATAGTATGCGGGTAAAGAAGGTTTTTCTTTTTTTTTGTTGTGCAATATGCGAATGTGCCCATGAATAATTAATGAACGTCCACAACCATGACCTTTATTTTGGCCTCTGGCTATTGTTCATAAGATTTATCTAACATTGGCTCGCTTTGGTTTGAGGATAGTATAGTGCGCATTCGTTTCTATGGCTATTCTTTCATTTTTATATATTTTTTTACATATTGAATTACATTTAAGTTATTGAATTTCCTGACTTTTGAGAAGGAATTACAACTAACAGGATATAGGTAACAGACAACTGCGAAAAAATCTAATGTAAGTTTATATTGTAAAAAAAAGAATAGAACTTCTAGAAGCTATTAACTATTTCATTACTATACTATTTGTAGCGAAACTAATAATACATTAAAATAATAATTTAAGTAAAGCAAGGTAATAAGAGTTATGAAAAATTTAAGTGATATTTTTTACATAACGAAGTTTTCAAAATTCTGTATTTTTTTGTAATCATAAGAGACAAATTTACTCAAGGGTTGGGTTGTTTCTACTACATTTCCTTTTTTTTGACATTGGTGTTTTAGATCTAGTAAAAGTCTTTTACTGTCTTCGAGTCTGTCTGTATTGATTAACACCGACCTCGAGTGATTGAACGTGGTAGCCCAGTCTTTTACTTGAAAAACCAAAATATGTACATACATATATTTTACAAAAATATGGATTGGTTTTCTGATCTGAATACGAAAATCACATACTAAGTGGTAAAGTTGCGCAGCGACTCGCCCAGATTGGTACCACCGCCTTGTTCCTGCCACCATAACGTCCAATGCTTGCCGTTGATGTGTTCTGGTTCGAAGGGTAAGGTAGCCGGTAAACTTACTTTTGCTCGAGGCCTAACATCCCGGACTCAGGTTGTCAACGCACCGTTATCACCTTTGGTGTCTCTAGGCGGCGTGAATTTCTTACCATCAGGAAATCGGAATAAAAAAAACATCAACACTAAGAAGACCGCAAAGCTTCCTATTTTCTAATTTCTCTATACAACGCTAGACTATCATCTTAATACTATACTATACAATACAAAACAGGTCCAGGACGATATAACTAGTCATTGTACAGGAATTAAACCAGTTATTGTTTCTGTAGCTTCATTTCGTTGAATATTTTTTTATCATTGAAGCTAATCGAAGTAATTCTATGGTTATTTTTTAATGTTTTGCGATTCTTAACGTCTTAATATGTAAGGTAGTTAGTAGAAGAATGCAAACAAGCAGACGGATTTCCTCATATTGAAAAGTATGGTATGTTGGCAGGAATATTTCTTATGCAAGAGAGGACAAACAAGCAACCTGTTCCACATAATGACTGATCCCCGACGTCCAGGATCATTGCAATACCGGTACTCAGTCGCAAAGGTTACCTAACCATGTTTTGGTCCTGGTCCCCTTACCGTCGACCTTCCTATTTGACAACTTGTAAGAAGCGAGTATAGGCTAATTTTGTCATTACTAACAGCTGACTGTTTTTATTTGTATTTGTTCTTTTATTTTTTTATATGAATGAAAAGAATTAAGTTTGCTATGTTTTTTATTCACCTAAATCATATGGCACTAGTTGCGTTAAATCTGAATGTCTTTAGACTTACTTTCAGACTAAACGGGTTATACCTATCTGTCAAGTTTCATGTGTCAATTTAAGTAAACTTCATACAAAATTCGGGTTTGCTATGTATCTATGGCAGTCCCGCCTCTTATTACGTAATATTTATAGACTTTTTGTTACTAACTCTACAACTGAGACTTTTGGCGCCATCAAGAGAAAAGATGGTCGAAGTTTTTTCATAATTATTGAATTTCGTGTTGATATTGAGTGAAATTAGTCAATTTTGGTGGCATTTTGTAAATTGACGTAAAATTTGTTGCGAATTTCTACGTGACTAATGGCAAAATACTAAAGTGAAGCCAAAACTTAAAGAAAGAAGAAGAAGAACTATACAACTGGTGGTAGAGTGCTGTTCAGCAACTTGTCACGGTAGGAATCCACCGCCTGACCTATTGCAGTCGCCATAATAACAATTTCATTCCGGCATGGAGGGTAGGATAGTCCATAGACTTGCACATTAGACATAACATTGCCACAGGAGAACGACGAACCTAGCATCTATGGTGTCGATGGGCCATGGTTTTCTCTTATCATCAGGTGAGTGTAAGTCATTGTTCGCTGTCTTATCCTTTGAAATAACGATATTTAGAACAAGGGCGAGTGCTGATTTTATGTGGCATCAAAGAAAATAGAGAGCCCTTTCCATAAATCGGCAGTGCACCTGTGTTATATCTGACGTTGCTGATGTTCATTGGCAGCAGTGGTCACTTACCATCCCACGATAAACATATTTGAGTATTTTCTTATTTATATTATTAAGTGTGCTACGTATTTTCTTCTACTCTCAACGAACTTTTTTATGTGAGAGGTCAGGGAACAAGAACTCACATTTATGGACCGAAGTTGATACCTACTGTAAATTTGTCGCTGTCTTGAGGCCGGGGGCTTCATTCACGTACTTCAGCTCTGTAGTGATGACCCTGAGAATTAGAATCGTTAAACAGCGACATTTTGAATTGTCACTATGGACATGTTTCATTTTCAGACCGCCCTTAACTGGTCAAACCGGAAATCATCAAATATTCTAATGTTATTTTAGCTCACACTTGCAAACTTTTTTCTAATAGATTGCAAAGAATTAGGCGACTTGTCCGATGATAAGAGACAATCGTTGCTGTGCTACGGTTGGAATCTTAGGCCTCGTGTGCAAGTTGACCAACTACCCTTCCAGCACTGAACATGACAATGGCAAGTATTGAAGTTATTTTGACAAGTACTTTTGAGGTGGTGGTGCAAATACTGGTGAACTGGTGTTCAGTAACTGCACTAATGGATTAATCCAGCAACATTGGAGAGGGAGGGGACCGATGGAGTCATCATATCCCGACGATGATTGCTCTGATCGACCAATCAATTCGCAGAGTATTTGATCAGCTGGAATTGCGTCACTGACAATGAATTATTCTTAATAATTTTTGGCAACTTTTCCCTATGACTAACTGACATTTACATAACAAACGGCTTAATCAAACAGCCTTAGTAGTTTTTAGCGTGGGGTTCATTGTCCTTGCTGGTTTGACTCGAAATGGACTCGTAGCGTTGTTAACTTGTTATGTATTAAAAGAGTGTTAGGATAGTGTTAGCTGATGGTACAGTATAGACTTACCAACATTTACATATTTTGTGGGACAAATTGTTGTGTGAGATAGATCGCCTCTAGACACCTAATATGATAATGGTGCCTTGTCAGCCTGAAGTTAAGCTTTTTGTGTAAGTTTATCGGCTACCTTACCCTCAAAAATCGTAATAGGTGAGATAGTGGCATCGTATCGAGTAAGTTCTTCCAAAACTCTACCACCTAGTCATGGCCACTATGTGAGGAACTTAATATTGAACTAGCTAGATAAAAAGCAGTTGACCTATATTCTTCAATCGAGCTCGACACCAACTCGGGGAAAAGCGTCAGATGGACAATTTGTTCTTCAATCGTCACTTAATCGATCATCCCCAAAAATGTTTCTTTTATGGTTACTTCATGAATATTATGCCTTGGTTCATGCCTTCATGCCTTGGTTATTTTCCAGAGTTATTATACTTTTATACCTAGATTAAAAGTCAGCATATGGTGCGTCATTTCCTTTAACGTTGCTGTTTAGTAGATGTTATATTTTAAATTTTGAACTTTAATAATTTAAAAAAAACGGGCTGCACTCCGGGAGTTCTGGCAGAAGTGAAAACTTGAATATAATCTTGTGCATTTTGATCATTTGGAATGGTTAGGGAATAATTTTGCACGAATTGCTTTATTTATCAGTATCGACGTGACGTATGTGACTGACGTGAGTTTAGAAGTTTTTACCCATTCCAAAAAAGTGCGCATCGCCGTTTTTCACTTCAAAAATATATTCATAGTTACTGTTCAATTATAAATCGTCTTTACTAGAGGTCTTTAGAAACAAAGACGGTTGGTTACTGTAGTGTAATGTCGTCACTCCATGGTTTTTTGTCGGCGGAGCAAACGAGGCGTCTTCCTCGTTCGCTGACGCTTTGATTAACGAATGCAACCTGATCTTGGTATTTGATGTTTTTTTCTAAAATTATTCCCATGGGCCTATACGTTCAGAAATTTAATATATTTGTTATTTACTTTTTGTTAATGGGACCTGTATATAAACAGTGATGTTAAATGTTTTGTGTCTTTTCCTGAGGCTTCGATACCGACTTTTCCTTTTTATTGAAGCATGTTGAAAATGTGTCTTATATAAGTCAAAGGCTAATATTTGACGTCGTTACTCGGATTTTTGATAGTCACTGAAGGCCATCAGCCTCAGTTATTCGTCTTCTTCGCTTTCTAACGTTATAAAATTATTTAGTATTGCTTTCTTCATAAATATAAATGTAGCATTGTGAAAAAGAAAAAGGTAACGTGTTAATGAAACTTCCTTTACAGTTAAGGCTAAATAATTAATACTTTACCATAAATTTAATTATAATTTTATCACAATCAAATGATTAGTAACAGAACTTTAGCGCAGTATTTCGTATTCGCCATTTCCAGTTCTCATTTCCTGGGTATCTGATTAGTAGAATATTCATTTAGTTAGCGGTATAGCGGTGTTCTACTGATTACAAAACAGGGTTGCCAACTATCCGGAAATCCCTGATCTGCCACAGTTCACTCACCGTCAAGGGGCCATCCCCTAGGATTTTTTGAGATGACACATCCCCCTTGTGTTTTAGATATGTTCCAATTAAATAAAAATTTGTCTAAAAGTACATAAATAGATAAAATATCTGAACCAGGACTTTGATTTTGTCAAGGTATTATTAACTCTTGACATGCACATTTGAAATAGAAAAATATTTCATTCCAAAGATTTATTTTAGTCAAATATCCCAGGGCCTTCTTACTTATTATTGGGTTTAGGCAGTTTAGATGATGACAACCCTAACCTGACCGGATATTACGACCTGTACAGTACTTACTCTTATTTATAATATAGTAAACAGCGGTTATGATATATTTACAATTGCGATCGTTGTGGGTTCAGTGTCAATGATATTGAGGAATCAACTAATAAATAAATGATAGTTTAAAATACCCCTAAAACACGCTCTTATAGCTAGTTTAAGTTTAGTTTTATAGAAAGTAGAAAACCCAACTAAAATAGTCGTTTTTTAAAAGTTGGAAATAATTTTCTGTAAGTTAAAAAAAGGGAATGATTAAAAAAATACCATAAATTCAATAACCATAAAAGGGTTATAGCAAGTCAATCTTACTAGATAGCAGCGCACGAGGCAAAAGCTCGAAAGTTTGGAAGTCAGATCCTGAAAATTTGATCATGATAATCTGACATTTTTTAAAAATAACTAACTCATCCTCAACCCTCGATAAGTGAGTGAAGTTTCATATAACAATCAAGTTAATAGTATCTAATATATTTTTGTATTATTGTGTTAGTATCTTCGGCTACCTGTGGGTGGCCGGGTTGCACATCTGCCTAATCCTTCTGGGTGACGAGCAAGAAGATACTTTATTATGGTATTACTGCCCATGACATTACTATCGCTACAGAACTTTTGTTGGCACTAGTATGTATGTTGTAAGGAATCTGAATTACTAGATTGATTTGTCAAGATTGTCCTCTACCCCTCGTATGGGTGTTGTGGCCATAAACCTCAGAGATTAAAATGAATTGTGTTTTGTTACAAACGCTCGTAAACATTATTAACTGCCAAAAATGATCAGCTACATTATTTGTCATTTGGTCATAAAAGGAAATTTGGCCATTAAAAATCATCCTAATATGATTCAATATTTTTATGTCATCTTAATTGAAAAATAAAGCATCTATGGTTAGTGCTATTCCTTTTATATCTCAAAGTTTGTATTTAAAATATCATCGTCATTGTTGTTATTGGACTTTTAAATATTTTAAATGATTCAATAAATAAAATATTCACATATTTCTGTTAACATTTAGGAGAACATCCAGTTCACTAAATTTCTATTCTGTATTTGCGGTCTTTAAGCTAGAAGTAATAATAAAAGTATGTATTCTCATTCTTTTAAAACTATGTTTTGGACTAGAACTTTAATATTTTCATAATAAAACATATTATTACATTACCAAATAATATATACTGACTGATGTCAAGTTTCCCAACGGTTACAATCCATCTCCGGACCGTCACAGCTTCCGGTAAAACATGCATCGGAGCAATAAAATTAGGGACAAAAATAAAATACGCATCTTTCATTTCTTTCTAACTTGATGCAAATGTATCGACATCTCTCTCACTGCACCGTTTCTGAAATTTTGGACGATCGGCACTCACTTTCCATAGGCGCACGCGCAGCACCAAATGAAGTGTGTCGCGTACGCAGACAGCTGTGCTATAGATGAAGAGTGTTAACATAAAAAAATATCGAAAACAAAACTTTTCGATAGATTTGTGTGAATGAAGCACAATGATTGCATATTTTGTTAGTATAGTTTCAATTAACTCCACATTTCTCGTAAATGAGTCGAACTCATTTACGAGAAATGTGGAGTATTGTATTATAGCTGTATATTTTAGCTCGTATGATCAATCAAATTATTATCATATAAAAAACATTTAATTGAAGAGGTGATAAATAAAGAATAATTACTAGATGGTCGAATAGACGTTATGTTACGCCTTTAACGATCGAGTGTGGACAGCATAATAATAATATTTTTATGAAACAGCTAGAAAACAAGCAACCAGTTCATCTGAAAGAAAGTGTCGCAGTTACGTTGCTAAAATAATAACTTACATTTGCTGCAATAACTCGATACATAATATTTATCGATACAGATTTATTGAGATACATTTAAATATTATTACTATATCGATTTAAATATTACAGTAAATATTAAGTTCAAAATATTTGGTGACAAGCTGTTTACTTGCGTGGTATACATATTTCGAGTATTTAAAGTTGTTACTATTCGTTTCCGATAGATGTTTGTGGTGGGGCGTCGGTACTAATGTGCACCGGAAACCATCAATTTAGATAGTGCGCCAGATTGCCGCGAACTTTCTGTGGGAAGTTACTATTACTTGGAGGAAGCTGTGATTTACGATCTTTATTGTTTTGTGCTTGGTCTCTACTCTCTGCATCCTCATTCAGCTTTTGGTTTTCGAGCCCACGTAATATTCGTGTCACATAGCTATCGAAAGGGTGAAGGCCATGTACACATCTCGATTATGTCATATACTAGACTAGCTGCCCGCCCAGGCTTCGCACGGTTATAAAATATACATTTAAACCTTCCTCTTCAATCACTTTATCTATTAAAAAAGTCGCATCAAAACCCGTTGCGTAGTTTTAAAGATTTAAGCATACAAAAGGACAAAGGGACAGAGGAAGCGACTTTGTTTTATACTATGTAGTGATATACTTAGCTCTTTTGATTTGATGACACTAACTATTATTAAGTTTGTGTTTATCTTAATATCCATGTGAAGATATTTTGAATGTGTTTCTTTTAGGATTATTTGCGAAACAGGAAAGGAACGAATCTGGTCATGAAAATAGCAAACATGATCAACAAAATCAGATATATGAATCATAAATACAAGGATTCCAATTAGGACCTAATCAAATGTCTTAAAAATTTTTCATAAAAAATCCATCCATTCTTTCATTTTAATGTCCAAAGCTCAAAATTCTATTTCAATGTCAAAGTTCATCAATTATTTTGCTGTCTTCTGTAGAATTAACTTTACTATACAAATTAGGCACTAGTGAATAGGCTACTCGGTAACGCAAAGCCCCCAGATAACGAACTCCTTAAAGGCGTAAGTAACCCCGCAATGTATAGATAAGGATTTAATGATTTAGAATTTAACAACAAATTTGCCACCATATGCGCAATCTTGACTAGATATCACCGCAATTTACGGTTGAGTAACTGGGGGCCGTGACATCTGCCAGTTCACCCTCGTATTGGAGATCCCATACTTGTTGCTTCATTGTTATTGCCAATGGATTATTGCAACAGGCTGTTTTAGACGTTATCGACTGAAACAAACAATATAGCCAAGACACGAGTAATTCGCGCGACACAACGATTAATAACGTTTCTACCATGACGTATTTGTTTAGATAAAAGCGAAAGGTCATTCACTCACTCTGTGATGTATAAAATCTCAAACTATTAGGAGAGTAAAGACACAATTATGTAGTTCATAGGTATGAGATTTAGAATCCCGACAAAGTAAAAAAGAATTTCTAATGATTGAGCGCAGGAAGTAAAAACAGATTCCTAATATTATGTTATTAATTACCATGTCGAGTTTTGAAAATTCTTTTTCAAAACGGAATAAAGCAAATGATTCCAAAATAGTCCCAAGTAAATTTTATCAATATCTGTACTAGTAGGATGTCATTAATGATGAGGTTGTAAATATATGTAAAAAAAAATATTAAGTATATCTCAAAATCCTTTAGTCGAATCGAATCTTGATAAAATTAATATAGGACCACCTCGGAATCATAATCTATCTTTAAAAAAAAAACAACTAAATCGGTTGGTTATTGGTTTTTTAAAGTCAGATAAAGCCTCAATCTTTCTATTTTACAAAGCTGCTAGATAAATATATGCAGAATCTGTATGCTTTCCAATCATACATCAAGGAAATCGTCATAAGCTATGAAATGATTGAGTATAAAATAGCAGAATTTTTAACATTCTTGCATATCTTCTTACGAATTTCAACGATTGCATTAAGCTCTTAGTATCTAAATATTACAATTTCTATGTATGTTTTCTAATGTTATCAACTTGGAAAACGTTTACCATACACTTTTGAATAAAAACTGTTCTTCACGTTTTCTTTATTCTTTTTATGTTATCTTTTAAGGTTAAAAAATACGTTTAATATTCTTTTAATGTTAATAATTTCAACTTTTATTTATATTCATTGCATCATATTCATGAAATTTATGTGTTTTGTTACAGGTACTTAAATCATTATTGGAATCATCTACCAAGGAAATGATCATTGTATTTGTGGTAAAGATTTTTTTGTGTACTAACTTATAGGGGTTCTGGACGGCTGTAAACATTGGTTTGCATCTTTCTAGCCCGTAGATTGAATTCAATTTTAATAATAATCGGAAGATGAAAACAAAGTCCTCTGATATTAAATTTGTTTGAAAGCGAGTTTACAGCCGTTTAGATCTAACATTAGTAAGTAACATTGTAAGTAGCATCTATGTGAACTTTCTGATCTGTAATGAGTAATGTCATTTGAGTGAAAGAACTGATATCAAAGTAATACTTGAAAAAAAACATACGATAACATTGTTTGCTTTAAATAGGTTTACCAAAAAAGTCGCGTCAACACTTTCTAATTTATTATCTGAATTGTCCATCTTCAAAGGTTAAACAGACACTGTAATTTCCATGAGAAAACTAGCCCGGTTAGTAATTTAGATTTTAAATTTATGATTTAAGATGAAAATAAAGTAAAGTACTTTCTATGTTTGGTTTTAGTTTAAGTGATTTTGGTAATTTTGCTTGCGCACTTACTAAACTTGTTTTAGGTTATCGCTATCTTATTAAAAGGAAAGCAATAGAAAGAGACAAACACGTTTCAGATTAGTTTGTACGCGACATTTCTACAGACGATCAATCTATTCCTCGGAAACCGTTATTAAATACGTCACTAGTTAACAGGTCCAGACTAATCCGACACGTTTTAAATGCTCCTTCTCTTTTGTTTCTTTACCATTGGAAAAAGATAGCATACACCCAAAATGAGTGTTGTTTGTGCTCAGCAGCATTACTATCATTGTTTTCACTTGCATTCTAATATTCCTGCCTATTTGGCAAAAACTGTTATTTTAAAGAGAAAAAATTTGATAGTACTAGCCAGAAATCAACGTTTTTTAGGTATGCTGTTTACTATCGAGATGGTACTGAATCTTCACAAGCATTATATCACTGTGTTTGTATCTTGCTTCAATATTTACTTATATTCGGTGTTGCATTTTATACGTACACTTTCTCGCGTCAAAGCGAGCGGAGAATTGCCGAAGTATTGTTTATGAAAAGCGGGTCAGAAGAAAGCGATTGGTGGGGCGTCGACTGGTCACTCGCTGATATCTCCCGTCGGAGAGGTCACGGTCATTACGCGGACAAACTGAGCACAAATCGTGAACCCTGTATAAGTGGTCCAATGGTAGGGTTTTTTGTTGGGATCCAAGTGCAAATGGTACCGATTTCTCTTTTTACTGTAGTTTTATTAATAATTGGCCCGTTTACAAAAAAATCGTTAGCATTGCTTTGTAAAATTAATTTTGTTAAAAAAAGTCTATTGTTAAGGGTTTTGAGCTCAAGTATTAAAGGATTTTTTTTGCTTAGATCAAGAACAAATAATATCGATTTTCCTTTTTACTGTAGTTACCAATACCTACCTCTGCGACAACTTGGTCGATAATCAGATTACTAAATGCCGCTTGCACGTTACTAAGCTAAATGTAATATCGAGTTAAGCTGTCGAATAAATCGTGATTTTACCCGTTGTAATTCAAAGTTAAACATTTAACCCAGGAACGTGTTAGTGGCCGATACGATATAAAAACTGATCACATATTTTAAGTTTAGAGTTTTTGTTCATAAAAATCCTATAATATCGATTTTCCTTTTTTTGCATTGTTGTGTATCTATAGTTTGTTTAGCAACGCAAATGATTTAGAATTCCTTAGTAAGATGAACTACTTAAAATTAGTTTACTAAGCGCTTATTATAAAATAGCCATACTTAGCATAAATTTTATAGAAGTTAATTAATAATAGTTGGTCCAATCGGGTCCAAAGGGTGTTTGTTGGAATTTGTGAAGAAATGATGTTTTCTATGTTACTATGTCTATCGATGATTGGCAATGTAAAATATTGCCAGCATATTTCTTAGTTGAATCAACTTTGTTGAAAACCGGGTTATTAAGTGCTCATTAGTCAATGGATTTGGCAGCAGTTCAAGTATGACCTTGTGTCTAAAATTTAGTTGATTATCTGTGAAGAGATGATTCGAATTTCATTCTTATTTTTCTTTCATAATTGGCCCAGTGACCAGATTTTTGGAATTCCTTCGTATTGTCAACGACGCGACGGTGACTGGGCTAATTAGATAATAGTTTTGGCAGAAGTTCAAAGTATATGATGAGTTGTTATGTTAGTAGATGATGAGTTTTGCTGTTCTTGTTCATTGTTTACATTTTTGAATTGTCAACTTTTTTCAACTTTGTCTAATAAACCAGATGTGAATTAAAAAACCACTTATTCGGCTTGGCTTTAGTTCAAAGCATATAATTGTGCAATAATGTGCAAATGTGCAATATAATACGCAACAATTTAGACATGGTATTTATTTAATTAATAGAGACGATTTTAAACTATAGCAAACAGCTAGCGAACAACCTCATCGGCGTTAAATAGATTTTCGTACAAATTTTCATCTCCCTATTTTAGAACTTTGGGAATTGATTTTTGAAGACTATGATTGAATCAATCTTAGTCTTTATCAATCTTTATATATATAATTCTTGTGTTCGTGTGTTTGTCACTGAACTCCTTCTAGACGACTGGAGTGACTTTGATGAAACTTTTTGTGTGTGTTCAAGGGGATTCGAGAATGGTGTAGATTCACAATTTGGTTCACTGGAAAATGTTTTTTTTAATTATTTTTTAATAATAAATAGTTGTTGATTTTGGAATGTTTTACATTTGATCCGGCAGACTCGGCTACTATCAAAGCATTAATGTCAATCGATACGAAGTTTGCTGGGTCAGCTAGTATCCATATCAAATTTCGTCGAAATCAGTCTAATGGTTGAGCGTAACAAATAGACAAAGTTTCGCATTTATATTATTATACTGAAAGTATGGATTAATTTAGTTTAATGATATTTAATGTGACTTATTCTTGAATGCTTTAAAATATACATTGTATAATCTTTTCACTGCCTCATAACATAACCATAAAATTTGCTTACTTTGGTCAATAGATCAAAGTGTGTTATTTGTCCAGGGATTTATCTGTACATAATTTAGTATAGAAAATATTTTTTGCAATTATAAATCAAAGTCAGGAATAAGTTCTATGAGTTTTCTTGATCAGTATTCATAATCATAACAGTTCCATCATCGTCATCATTAATACGACCGTCTGCTGGAATTGTGTGTAATACATAACTTATTACCACCATTCTTATATCCTCTATCTACTTAATGATCGGTTTTGTATAAAGGTCACTGTCATTTGCACATTTGAAATGCAAACTTCCGTTCTCATTAACTCGAATATCACTAATTAAATTCGCTGTAAGTGCGTGTGGCAACTCTGAATGCGAATGAAAGGGCTGTCCGCTAACAGCTTCGTTATTTCGTTTTAATCGCGTGAATATTCATTTGTATAGGTGTGAATACGTTGTTAATTTGTGTTCGTGTGAATGTTACGTTTGTCTGTGTGCGCTTGTGCACGTCGAATCAGGAATGCGTTTGCGCAGCATGCGCGTTGACTTGCGGCGTTCATGTGTCGTGTCATTCGTCTGCTATTCTTCGTTTATTTTAGTCAAGGTCGCCGGAACATCGGTAATTTTGTCTAGATTGTTTCTAGTTTTAGTATGTCATTAAAATTTTTCTTCTACTTTGTGGTATTTTTTTTTCAAATTTTCTTATTTTCTTGATTTAATAATAGCAATGCTTTTCTCGACGGTATTGATTTTAATAGTTTAGCCGAGCTCGAGATAAAATTTCTATATTGTTAAAATAAATAAAAATTTATAATTATTTAAAGATTTGAACCACACTGAAGTTATTATGTTATTATGACGGCTCATTTGGTTGGAGTGTGAGCATAGGCGGTCCACGTCCAACGTTTCTGCAAATTTGTGGAACTTAGGTTTTGAATTTAAGTGTTTCTCTACAATCTTTATTATATGCTTGATCGAATAGTAACCGTTATTGATAATTTATTTTTTTGTTAATACTAGTTTTTCGTGTTCTATATCTGCTGACTATTGTACCGACGACTGTGACAACATAGTCTCCTTATTTATTTACTGAGTGGACGTAGTTTCTTGGTCTTAATATCTAGTACACATTCGTACATACAGTCTGGACTGTTAAAATTCGTCCGTTTTTTACGTTAACAACGTGTAGTTTAAATCAGAATTACAACGAATCAGCTGTTTGCCAGCGCCTTCGTTAGCATATTATAATAAAAACTTTCATCTCTTATTAATTTAATTTAAAGTAATTTGGGGCTGATTAAAAAAAAATGTCCATGATTTAACTCGAACCTTTAGCTATATGTTTATCAAATTTTATCAAAAATCGTTCGGCGGTTAAGCCGTGAAAGAACAACAAAAATACAGATTTTCGCATTTATACATGTAATTTATCTTAGTACGGATGCATATAGTATGAATTATATTTATAATTGATTGGTTACATTAATATGCGAGTGTTGAAAGAACATAATTCATGTTATTGTTTGTTAGCCGTGTGTTTATATAGCGCAGTTAATAGTTATTGCATTTAACAAAGTTGGAATAAGTAAATTGTCCAACGAACGGCGGAGTGGCCAACACGTGGGCCGCGACCCACTCGTCTCAGGATGATAAATTATGTTTGTTTTCGAGATCCTTACATGTAATTAGATGTTGTTTGTTTAATGAAATGTTAGATTTAATTGATTTACTAGCTGTCCCGGCAGACGTTCTGCTACTTTTATTTAATGTGATTTTTAGTAAAAAAAAAATGGGTTGAGTTACCCGTGTCACTTAGGGGTATGAAAAATAGATGTTGGCCGATTCTCAGTCCTACTCAATATGCTCCCAAAAATCCACGAAAATCGGTTAAGCCGTTTTGGAGGAGTTAAATCACGCACACCGTGACACGAGAATTTTATGTACTTACCTACTAGATTAATACACGTAAGTGTATATGTATTCAACGATGTTCTGAAGTGCTTTCGTTGTAGGTTTTAAATGGGGTAAAATATTTTTGGAGCTTTATCAGTTACTTTTAACATGTAACTTTATCACACCCACCTCCTCCATCCCGATAGTGGGTGTAGACTGTCACGAATTATAATTTTAGGCTGGGTGGAAAAAAATCAGTTATATGTAACATTTTAAATTGAAAATTTTGCTATACCTGTATAAATGTATAAGAAATCAGACAATAATATGTATATATGACACCACCTAGGGAAATTGACTTAAGTATTTCTGGTCAATAATGTAATCTACACTTTAAAATATTGAGTGAGTGAGGTATGACAGGCACATTGCAATCCAATAGTGTTTATTTAAATATGCAGACTATTTGGACATAAAATAGTATGAGGGTCAGAAATTTTCAAAAAGCAAGTCAACAATGTTCATCGAACTGGTTGGTTATATTTCTGTCATCGGACACACATTAGACAATGTAAAGGTAAGTCATGAGCTCATGTATAATCAAGTGTCTGTATTTTTTAGCTTTTAGAAATAGAAACGTCACCTTACCTTTTTTCTCCTTGTGCTAATAAAAAGTATTTTCATACCCGTAGACCCATAAATGATGAGCAGAGGTAAAAGTTAAAACCAAGGCATAATAGCAAGTTTCCGAAACACCAATCAATGATAATTTAAAAGTCTACACCGAATGTAGGTTAAACAGCTTGTACGAATCATAATTTATAATTAATCGAAAATCAAAATTGATAGGCAGTTTGGAAACTGGCTGGAAGTCACAAAGTGATACATAGCAAACGTATAGCCAACTATACATCTAATCTCGAGCGAAGTTGTTTTCATAGATATATAAAAAAATTAAATTTTATTTTTGTTGCCCTGGCCGGAAGCTTAAGCAGTTAAGTCCAGCACTGGACCGTTAGCGCAAAGGCGATCTTTTTTTCTTCTGGTTCTAACCAACAAAACCCATTTGCTGTCCATGATGCTCCTCTAGTGACTATACATTTATCATGTCGGGCTCCCCTACCAATAGAATGAATTACATTTTAACATAAATAATTACAGTACTATTAATATAGTGACAAATTCGCAGGTGATATGTCAGAGCGGACGTTTATGCAAATCCAACGCGGCTAAGTGATATGGAAGTCCATATACGGCTAAGAGTTTTAAGCTCACATTTTTATCGACTTTTAATATAACTACCATATTTGTAACCATACTATTAAATTAAATACGCATTTTGCGTACGGTTCCGTGACATGAAAAATATGTGTTTGGTAAAATCGTATTTCACGTATTTTTTTTTTATAAAATGAATTTCTTTGTTCTATATGATTGTTTTGTTTACGCGTTTGGAATTTCAGTTGTTCAGTTTGTTGATGAACATAATTTGCCCAGTTTTGTTTCTTAGATCACACGAAAAATTTCCGCATTCTTTTCTTTTTGTAATGGAATTTTTCACTTTGTGGCAATATCATCACATCTATCCTACCCCTTCAGCAAGCTCACCTGTTAACGAGTTACGATACTATGGATAGGCACATGTACCAGTCTAAAAACAATCTATCTATCGCTTCTGTGGTTAAGCGTTGTGGTGTTGGACTTGACTCCATGAGGCCTTGCGGGTACCCCAGTACGGGCAACAAAAAGAATAGATAGATATGTGTTTTATCAATTTTCTAATAAAAACTACAAGCTTGGATATGGGTCTGATTTGCGATCGGCTAGTCGTGGGTGCCTTAGTTGTACTTCTGTCTAGCTTTTACGAACTACGGGCGGTAATATACATAAGAACAAATTAATTTATGTTGTTAGATGAATGCACTGACTGATACACAAAGAGTAGATAAAAGTGTGTTGCAACGACTCGTTCGGATTATGCCAATTGACTTGTGGATGGTACCGATTGCCTTGTCATGTCACCATAACGTCAGTGCTCGCCTGTGAAGTTTTCAGCCATTAAACTTTTGAGTGTAGATTTAAGAAGATGTATATTTCGAAGAAAATAAAATAAATTAATATACATGGACAAATTATAGGTACAAATTGATCTAACTTCAAAAGTATCTTCACGCCCATATCCCGAAGAGGTAGGCAGAGGCACAACCAAGGCACCCACGACTAGCCGAAGACACTAAGTCCCACAATGTGATAGGTGGCAAGCCAATCGCCAACCGGGCGCATTTCCAATCCCGAGCAACTTTTTTTTATTAGAAAATTGGAAAAATCCGATTTTCTTTTTGTTGCCCGACCCAGGATTCGAACCCGGGACCTCAAGCAGTCAAATCCAACGACTGAACCGCTAGACCACAGAGGTCCAAGGAAAGCTTTATATGCTTGTGTTATGGATGTACCAGTATACATTTAATAAACTCCCAAACTCGGAAGTATAACTATGTCTAATGTTCATTACACAAATGCGACATGCATTCATCAGGAATAGAAGCCTCGCCTCGCGGTTGGTCCTTGGAGTTAGACGTGTACGCTAACCTCTTAGCCAAAGAGATGCCCAAGTAGAGACGTATTTTTGCTTCAAATAATCTATGATTAAATCAAGTACTTACAAATGAGTTCTTCAATTTTAAATTAACTTAAACTTCTTGTTCAAATTCAGATGGCACTTTCTTTTAAATAAAAAAAATATTACTTGGAGCCTCCTTTTTTAAAGTTGGTTGAAAATTGAAATGAATTTGTCTTACATATTTCTCGAATCCTATAGGCACATTATGGTAAAGTCATGGTAGTAATGACTTTAAGCTGAATTCCTTTTAAAGGGCCATTACCACAGCTTGAAGTTCCAAAGCTTTCACATCAATGGAGCTGTTCTCGTAATGACCGTAAATCGTAATTCTCCATTTATTAACATAGCTTTTGTCGCCTCTGTGATCTAGAGGTTCAGTGTTGCGTTTGATTTCATGAGCTCCCGGGTTTGACCTCGGTGGTATTTCTGTCTACCTCTCGGGCATACGGGCATTATTTTTTTTTGTTAACAGTTATTTTTAACGTGCTGTTGTCTGACTTGCGTTTTTAAATTTTGCGTACAATTTTGCGTTTGCAAGTTTCAAATATGTCCATTCTAAATCACCTTTATTTTTAAAAATACGTAACAATTGCATGACGTAAATTGCAAAATCATGACTTATTTTTTTATGTCAAATATTTTTTGGGGTTAGACAGTGAATAAGCACATTGCTCTCCAGATGGTTACAAATCGTAGTGGGTTTTTTTTCAGGATTTTTAAAAAAAATATATTTAAGTGTTCAATGAAAGTATGAGTTGTTACTTTTTAAATTTACACATTTTTTGTAGGTCTTCAAAATGTATGCGTAAATTTGATCTGCTTGTAAAGGACTACAATAATGAGAATATTTTTGTTGTAGCTAAAAAATGTGTCTAAATGTTTCCGCATACTTTTGGTGGCGTTGCTTCTGTGTTGGATGAGTCAAAACTATGTGGGTGGCAAGTGGCAAGATGTGTACTTGGTTTTTTTGTCCGCGCTACGCAAACACTTAAATTTGGCCAGAATAGACCTCCTGCGTCGATGGAAAATATTTCTACCAAGTTAACACTTAATCTTACGCTGAGATAATATTGTTTTGCTTTTTAAAGAGTTGCTTATAAGACTTTGTCTTGTAGTCTTTGAGGCCCCTTAACCTTTAGGTCTTATATGGTTATTTTTAATTTTAAAATTATTTAATTAAAAAAATAATAACTTGGTTCTCCAAAATAAAACGTGTATATCTTAAACTAGTTGAGGATAATTGCACTAAACAGAAACTTTAAAAATTTATGACTTTGTTATCCAATTTAAACAATATTAACATGTATTCCTTAAATGAGGATTATTGCACTAAGCAGTAACTTAAAAAATGGATAACTTTGTTCTTCATTTTAAACAATATTAACATGTATTTCTTATACTTATTGAAGATATAATTGCACTAATCAAAAACTTTTAAAAATGGATAACTTTGTTCTCCAAAATAAAAAAAATATTGGCATGTATTTCTTAAACGAGTTGAGGGTTATTGCACTAAGCAGAAACTTCAAAAATGGTTAAGCCTTGTTTCCAAGATTGCAATTTTAAATTTTTCACCCATACAAAAGTCTGTGAGAGTTTCTAAACGTGCAAGAGCGCTGTCCTTGCAGCAGCTACGTAATTGCACTCGGAATTTGCATCTCATTTGTCATAATATTGTCTCGTGGCGACTTCTGGTTGTCTTCTCTACCTAGATTTTATTTATGATATAAAAATTTAGCGGCGTTGCGCACTTTTTTTGGAATTGGTAAAAACTTCTTAACTCGCCTCAGAACACGTGACCTGATCGAAAATTTGTAAGACGGCGCAGGGCGCTTGCGCGAATGTTCGTGTTGTCATGTTTGTGTACGATAGCGCAATAAACGAATATTGAATTCTACTACATAAATGATAGTACTTTCATACTGATAATAATTAAAGCAATTCGAGCAAAATTATTCCCTAACCATTCCAAAATATCAAAAAAGCACAACGTTAATATTCAAGTTTTCACTTCTGCCAGCACTCCCGTAGTTCAACTCAGCGTTTTTTGTCTTAATTTGTTATAAGCTTTTATTTAATAAGCAAAGTAATGAGCAAACACCTTGGCTGGGTGGAATCTTTTTCAATCGTTCAGGTCCTGATTTTCGATTGAGATGAAATTTGGTAAGAACATAAATTGGATGACAATACAAAATCAATATGACATGGAGCTGACCTGATTATGGAGCCGGAAGGAACATAATCCTAAAATTAATTTTTTGTTAAAACTAATATTTAAAAGTATTTTGCTCTTTATTAAAGTTTTAAATAATACATGTCAGACACTAGTTTCTAACCATTAGCAGCGTCGTGTGTCTGTTTATCAAACGAAAAAAAAAAATAAGAGGAGAAATAATACCTACAATAAGCAACTGAGACTTCATCTTAAAATGCTTTGAAATCTGAACTCTTAAATCCTCAGATGCTTAGACAGTCTCAGGAATATATAAATTCAGCATGGGTTTATTGACTGCTGATGCTGATAAAATACATTACGGAGAAGCTGATTTAAATTCAATACGTGCATTTCAATTATCCAACGTTTGTCCGTACAGTTACGTGGCACACATATCCCACTGCTGATACGAAACTTAAACGGCAAAAACTAGCCGCTGTAGTGCTTCCGACCCCTCGACCTATTCGTAACTCTGTAATACATGTCCAACTTCTGATGAACTGCCGTTACTTCTAATACCAGTTCCCAACGAGCCACTCTAGGGGCCTCGTGTAAATGGTTGTGCAACCTTGTGGGGTGCCCGTTAGTCTTGACTGGTAGAGGTCATCGACAGGTGGCGATTGACGAGCCTGGGTTTCCTATTTTGGTTCTGCATTGTTAAAGAAATAAACACGTCCCGTTGCGAACAAGTCTTCTCAGCGAGTTCCCGGGACAGGGCCGGCTGCATTGTTTTTGAGAATATCAGCTAGACTTACGAAAAGCATTATTTATTTGTGAATATCGATAGTTATTTCTTCAACGTTTTAATAAGAAGGACTAAAGTTTATAATTTTTAAATAATTTGCATTGGACAAGACTTCCTCATCATGGTTTTTGAAGCATTCACCGGATGGCTCGAATGGGTTATGAAAAATAAAGCGCTGTGCATTTTGATTGAGACTTGATTTTTGTATGGTACATTGCGTACAAGTATAAATACATATTTCCATTGAAACTATGAACAATATTTCTTTGGAATTGTTATGATGTTGCTATATTATTTTATTAACCGTTCATACTATTTTTAATGCAATTTGAATATTAATTTACAATTATTATTAGTTAGTGTACGAATTATGAGAAAAATGCATTGGTCTCGAACATATCCCCTTATATTTAATAATTTTTAGATTGTTCTATTTTAAACTTTCCCAACTACAACAATACGACCAGGGGGGTGATTATGTATCTCAGTTGTCAACTCAAACTGTAAAAGTGTACATCGAATGACGTAATTTGTGTTTGCTATCTCTATTCTATTTCTGTTGGTCACTGGAGATAGCAAATACAAAACACGTCATTTGACAGCAATTCGATGTACACTCATCCATTTTGAGTTGGTAACTGAGTTACATAATCACCCCCCAGGTGACCATATGCAACGATAGTTTTACTCAGGGTCCATCTGTGTTCTTGCTGTCTTCAAACCAAGTTTTAATTTTAATTTCTATTGCATTTTTATACAAACTTATATTAGTTGCTTTTGTTAATTATTTCAATAAAATGATTTCTGATCTTGGCCGATTTAAATAAAACTTTCAATCCGGCGCTGTTCAAGCCTGGTCATTAAGGTATGTTGTGTTGACAGCGATTGTGCACAAGGATTAAGGCTTTATTCTGATAGACAATTTAATATCTGATAGATAATAATTTAAAGCTCAATACAATGGCTTATGGAAGGGTAAAAGGAGCTTAAATTTAATTGTAGTGGAACGGGAAATGAAAGTAGGTATGTATAAAGTTTGATGGGTTGACCTAGTTTTGGAGAAAATAATTTAAATGCCTTTAAAAACCGACTTCAATTTGTATTCGGTAGTCCAAGTAAACAAAAAGGTGCATTTTCTAAGTATGACTCGATAACCATATAATGAATAACTAGGCTAAACAAAAAATATATTTACGACCATATCCCCGATAGTATATTTACGGCCATATCCCCGATAGGTAGATGCGGTAGGCACAACTCGGCCACCCACCACTTGACGAAAATACTAAGTCCCACAATGTGATAGGTGGCAAGCCTATCGCCAACGGGCACGTATCCAATCTCGGACAACGTTATCTTTATTAGAAAATTGAAAATATAAATTTTCTAGTTTTTAAGTTGCTCGACCCGTAAATCGAACCCGGGACCTCAAGAAGTCAAGCCCGACGCCGGCCCGCTAGAACACAGAGGCGATAAAAGATCAATTTTTGATAGTCCATTGAGTAAAGTAGACTATATTTTTATCTTACGAGTCTTGTATCTTAAGAGTGTTAAGTTGATAACTAAAGGCTTGATAAAATTACAATAATTTATTTTAATTTTCTCAGGCTATTTGTAATACGTTTCTTCCGCCGCACCGTATCAATCAAGTTTTATTTCAATTTGACACCTTGTGAAGTGAAAAGTTTAATGTATACCTTTATTGTGACCAAACTCGTGCAGGCTTTTAACGAAATTTGCATTTTATGGTGATTGCTTTTCCATTTTTAAAAGTGTCAATAAACTGTTTTGGATTTTATAATTTCACACAGCTTGATTTATAAATTAAGGACGAAAAGCATTAGTTTGACAACTGGAGAGTGGATATAAGTGGCAATGATCTCGCTTAAAAGGATTTTAAGGAGGCCAGATCAATAGTATAATAGCTGTCGTGTTATTAGTAACAAATTAGATATTTCTTTTATATTCGCATGTGCTAGTCTGTCTCTTGTTTTGGTCTGTATGGTAGCTGGTAAACTCACAAACTGCTTTTATTATAATTATTACCGCCATTGCTGTCTTCTAGCGACGTGTAATTAGGTATTAGAGATGTTTGTCTCCAAATTTCATAAAAACATTATCTTTTAATTTGGCAGGAGATTATTTTAACACAAAATAATAAATAAATATCCCTGAACAAGTTACACATTGAATCAAACCCCAAAGTAAGCAAATTATGTGCTCGTGTTATGGGTGTTAGTCAACGATACTATTACATAAAAATACAGAAATAGATACCAGAATAAATTTAATAAACACCCGGACCTGTAAAATGCAGACATCTAAATGCTCATCACACAAATGCCTGCTCCCGTCGGGAATCGAAACCGAGCCTCACGATTGGTCGATGTAATTTAGCGTGTACGCTAGCCACTCGAGCAACGAGGCGAAAATCAGAAAATAAGACAAATGGGAAAGTTGATCATCCAATGGCAAGCGATCACCATCGGAGTGGCTCTCACAGATGAGTTGTCGTCAGACTGGATGTTTTCTTTGTAATATTGAATTATAATCTTTCTGCTCTTAAGAACGTTATATCCTATGATCAGAATTCGTTTGTAAAGCAAGTAAATGTTACGCGTTTTGACCCGTTCTACTTCTGCACTAACACCGTGACATCCTACTATGTGGTAGAGTTTCGCAGGGATCGCCCGGATTGGTACTACCGCCTTACCTCTTCCTGTCGCTATAACGTCCAATGCTTGCCGTTGGCGTGTTTCGGTTCGGAGGGTAAGGTAGCCGGTAAACTTACTTTTGCTCGAAGCCTATCATTCCAGCCTCAGGTTGGCAACGCATCATTACCATTTTTAGTGTCTCTAGGCGGCTTGAATTTCTTACCATCAGGAAATCCGTCTGCTTGTCTGCCTTCCATTATCATAAAAAAGAAATCTTTTACAGTGCTCATCCAGTACGAGAATTGCTCTTACCATCAGATTTATCACCTCAAATTGTTTTAAGTGTAATTGACGTGCGATTTTCTAAACACAATCCGCAGCCGTCGTCTATCAATCGCATCTTTAATTGACACGTTCTCAGTATACGACCGAATTCGGTGTGTTACCGTTAATTCGGGCTAAGCTCGTCCGGTACACGCGATTTATACGCGACGTAATCGGGTCCCTTACGGTAAACCTGATCTCTTGTTTCGCTCAATAAAGTATGGTCCGCGCACCTGTACGCGTGTCTCGTATAGATCTGTCGACCCTGTTTTGATGCTAAGGTGCAGTCAAGTTTAATGCCTGTCTGCACTTGCAAGTTGGAATTTCACTCTTGATCTTACGAGTTTCGAGTGTGGTCTTTTGAGAAGCTATATATTAAGAGTTTCGCTTGTTTTAAAGCTGAGATTATTAGATTAACGTAACGAAGCTGGGATTGTTTAAATTTGATTACTGTAATGGGCGCTAGCATTGTGGAGCGAAAAGACGAAATTAAGAGTCAAAATGTATTGATAGGCTGAGGTCTGCAAAAAAAAAAAACTTAGAAATTGCGTAATGAGTCCATTAATTGGCAACCTCTATATTATGTTGATGTTGAATAAAGTGAAAAATGAGATAATTTAGTTCGGACGTCCGTACAACTTCGTTTTTCTCATTTCAAATTCTCCTGTGCCATACAGACCGACAGTACTGATTGCGCCTGGTCTCTTACGTATGTCCCATCTAATAACTGAATCATATATTTTAGTCCACGTTGCACTAGATCACCCTCTGCCACACCTATTTTTAACTTTTTATCTCGAATATCGTATTTTTATTTTATTATATAATCATTGAACGTAAATTATTTTCTTATTAACATTTGTTTACTGGTTTGTAGTGCGTAAAGCCTTGGATAGTTGGTAGACTTATGTAAACAAACAAAGTAGTGGAGCCCTCAGTAAGTCAGAAATGCTACCACTGCCTTATCTACTCTTGCCGCCACCATTCTTAAATACTGGTTCCTAGTATCAGATTTACAAATCACTAGTAATATCTATGGTGTCTATAAGCCAGTTTGCTCTCCAAAAGCCTCAAGTTAAAAACCCTTTAATTATTTTCTTCAGAACTTAACCGGTCAACAGTCCAAAAGCAGAAGCGATTTTCCCGCCCGATGGCCAGCACGTTAGTCGAAAAATGGCGGCAAAATAAAATTGGCGAATAACGATGATATCTTTCGATTTATGTATTAAAAACATATAGATGTATATATTTTTAGAATCCTTGAGAATTAAGCTACGTAATAACGTAGAAATGTGTATGTTTAACCTCAAAACCATTTGCAACAAACAAAATGTGAAAAAACTTTCCGTGTTTTTTCCCAATTTTCCCAAGAAAAACATTTCTTATTAAAAACAAACGTGTTTTATTTACCTTGTGTATACTTTATTCGAAATAACATGAAACGTTTAACAGAATGCAATTATAAAAACAACAATGTCCATGCAAATATTTTACAACACAAGCTCTATAGAATTAAATTCTTGCATGTTCGAAAAAGTGTCATGTGCTATTTAATCTCTTATTATGGAGTATTTAGTGGAAGACACTCATAAAACTTATATGTTTTATCTGTAGATATGATATATAAACATATTACAAATGTTATTTACAAGAATAATTTATTATATAATTAGAAATAGTTAAAATCGAGCGGGCCGTTACGTCATAAGTACATACATACATATATGACCGACTTAAATATCGCTAAATTTTAAGTAAAACTAGTTAAATGATGTGTAGTGTTTTATAAAATTGTTTATCACTTACCAAAATATAATGTTAACACTTAACTAACACATTTTCACATCACTTTTTGTTTTCAAGTCACTAACCGACCACATACTCGAAAAAAGCGTAACGGTTGAATAAATCATGCCTACTCAACTCGTTCCGAAATTTTTTTTACAATGTTGACATACTTCAAACTTTTTAATACGACAGGTTGTTTATTCTGCTACAGACTAAAAAAAAATTGTCTGGATACACGAAGTTTACTTGAACAAACTGGAATTAAGAATGGAGCGCGGCAGTCGAGGCCCAATCGGGTCGGGACCATTGAGCGGACTTTTTTTAGACACCCGATATGGGCTGCGGACCGTTGACTGGTTAACCTCTGTATATCGAACTTCGCTTAAACTACGTCTTCATAATCATGGCAGATGACTTTTCATTTGAGGACCTATTTAACATAGCAAATTTTGGGATCCTTACAAACACTTCCATCTTTTATAAATTTAAATGAAATGATCGAAGTAAACGTGCATCGTTTGATGTGAATCCAATAGTAATTGTCGAACGGAAGACACCACAACAGACGTTGTAGAAAAACCGATGATTGCTGAAATACCTGCGTTTCCCCGCGCGTTTCCCATTAACTTTTTGTTCGAAAAAAATCCACTTAATGTCGCTGGTTAACCTTTATAATGTACCCCTGGCGCCTTTAATTGCGGAAGCTCTTGAGTTTTGACTTGTCACCTTTATAACGGTACATGTATGGTGTTTGAATTGTCTTTGTGTTTGGTGTGATTTTTGCCTTTTGCGGCGAAGGGCCAGCGGTGACACAGAAATATCATTGCGGAATTCATAAAGTATCATATATGGTCTGAAGTTATCCGGAGAAAAATGAGTCCGATATATTTATATTAATTGGTCGTAAGCAATAATTGTTATCTGAAGGATAGCTATTTGTTGGTTTTTTTTTTATCTGGGTAATAAATAATGTTTAATGCGTTGTAAACATGTAATGATGACGGAATTGCGCTTAATCAGAATTATGTTTATATTTACATACCTACATACAGGCTTATTTTTGTTTTCTGGTTTGTAGTGCATAAAGCCTTAGGTAGTTGGTAGACTTAAGCAAGATGGACTTAAGCACTATGGTAAGATGGTAGTAGACCCCTCAGTAAATCTGAAATGCTACCACTGCCGTACCTACTCTTGCTGCCACCACTCTTCAATACTGGTTCCTAGCATCAGATTTACAAACCACCAGTAATATCTATGGTATTTATAAGCCAGTTTGCTCTCCAACAGCCTCAAGTTAGCAAATTCAATTGGAACTGGCCAAGTCTTTAAATGTTTTAAAAATACCAGTAACTATGCTGTTATTCGTATACTAAAGTAAGAGCCACAATATTCAATCCTCGAATCGACACCGCACCAATGACATTTTGTTTCCCCGTGTCAGTCTCTTGTGTAGAATAGTCAGTCTCTTGTCTGGCAACTCGTAAACGGCGAGTATAGGTCAAATGAACCTATGAAATTACTGGTCGGTATTGTACTGCAAGTCGTTTGGAGAGGAATCCTCATATACCGTCTCCCTTCCGTCCTACTATTTAGCTTGCTAGAGGCGAGCAAAAGTTAGTAGGGTCATAACCAGTAAGATAGAGTGGTGGTAGAGTGCTGTGCTGCTACTCTTACAGGTTGGGAGCCTCCACCTTCCCTATTCCTGCCTTCATAATGACATTGTTATGTTCAAGCCAGGACATCGGCCACAGGGCAGCGATGCATTTTATAGTATCTACGATAAACACTAAAAACATAGATATGGTTTATTTATGGTACATTAAACCGTCAGTTTAGGAAAACGATCACGCACACAACTCTCGTGTATTTGTTCGTTGTCTTACGCCATAAAAAATCTAGGCGTGTGTTTCTGACTATCAGAAGATCTCTGCTTGTTTACCTTCCGTTATTGTAAAAACTTCCATAGCCTATTTAGGTCGGGGTCCACACTCACTCGAGACATGCGCGTGCGCCGGCGCCGACGAAATCGTGCGCGGGCTGCAACGATCTTTGAAACGAATTACACAACGTGATCGATTAAAATCTTAGCTAATTAATTATAGAGAGGTAGCACTTAATCTGAGTTATAATTAAAAGTCGATACATTTAAAATTGCTTCACATGTTTTAATGCGATTCTACTTACCATTAACATTGTTTGTTTGACGTGTTGCGATATTTTTAACTTCTAAATAAGTAGGAGGTGTTTTGTTTTTGGCAGTACTTATAAGTGGATGATTTTTTTTTTAACTTGATAGGATATGGCCAATTTCTATATATTATTAATTCTTATTAGTATCCATAAAAGCTTACCTATTTTAACCGACTTCCGAAAAAAGGAGAAGGTTCTTAATACGGCCGGTATATTTTTCTTTATGTACACCGATTTCTCCGAGGTTTCCGAACCGATTTACGTAATTATTTTTTTGCGTGATGAGGAATAGTTTCGAATTAGTCCCATAAAAATTTGATTCAGGTAGGCCCATTAGTTTTTATTTTAAGAGCATTATTATCTACTTTCACCTATTCCGATGTTTATTTTTATTAAATTAAATTAATTTAAAAACTCATATCAAAAATAAACTTAAAAGTATTAAATAGAAATAGCTACGCTAAAAACCGACTTTAAAACTAAAAAGTAAAAATTAGTAAATATTTAGTATTAATTTTGTGCTGCCTATTATTTATATCCGATATTTACTAATAGTTACTTACAATACATGTAATTATTAGTTTAAGGGTTGGCACCGACTTCAAACCTATTAGTAAATAGCACATATAAATAATAGGTAGTATATAATTTATATTAAATCGTTAATATTTTTTACCTTTTAGTTTTGAAATCGGTTTTTTAACTTAGTTATATTCATCAATTTTAGGCATGGACGAAAGCATCAGCCATTAGACAATCTTTGATATTTGGCATCAAATTATCACTAGATGCTATAGAAAAAAACCTTAGGTGCACAGTCTCACACAAAAGTGACATTCAAAAACGTCATTATTTAGAAATAGTTAATGACAAAAACTGACGTTATTGCATATCAAAGCCAAAAGGTTAGATTTGTTTTTAGCGACCACGAAACTTTAAATATTTGCACGAAATAATATTTATGAAAAACTGTGCCCATTTGTTCTCTCCAGTCCGCCAAAACTAACAATTTAATTATTAGCATGAAATTCTATAATTATAAAAAGATTGAGTCCAGCTTTTCTCTTGATTCCTCTAAAACCAACAATTTTATTATGTGCACGTTTACATTATCCAATAATGTTGAATATTTTTTATGATAATGGATGGAAAACAAGCAAACGGATTTCTTGATGGTAAGAAATCCACGCCGCTTGGAGACAGTAAAGGTAGTAATGGTGCGTTGCCAACCTGAGGCCGGGTATTTAATTATAATGCCACATTCGTATCATTACATTTCGTGTAATTAGAAGTCAAAGTATTTCTCAATCGACATTAATTAAATTGTAAAGCATTGCAACATTGCTGGTATAGTTCAGGTAGCGCGAGGACATAGGCATCACGCGGACAGCTGACGTGGTGGTCACGAATACCTTTCCACTCCTGATCACTGGATTTGGCAATACCAGAGGGCGAAATTTGACCATCTAATTATTAACTTTAACATTTAGTAAGACATGGCGATACTTACCTCTTCTCTGTTTGACTATATATACTCGTACATACGACAGACAAGAGATCATGGTGTTACGACATTATGATAGTGTGTGTAATGTTTTTTTTATCAATTTAATATATTTGTGCTTTTATTGAATTAATAATTTGTGGTCTAGCGGTTCAGTTTTTGGACTTGACTGCATGAGGTCCCGGGTCGGCCAACAAAAAGAAAATTGGGTTTTTCCAATTTTCTAATAAAAAAAATTTGCTCGGGATAGGATATGTGCCCGGTTGGCGATAGGCTTGCCAACTATCACATTGTGGGACTTAGTATCTTCGGCTAGTCGTGGGTGCCCTGGTTGTGCCTCTGCCTACCTCTTAGGTGATATTGGCGTGAAGATACGTTGAAATTTGTAAAGAATGTTTTTTTTTGTGTAGGGTATAAAAAAACTAGATAGGATACTGGTAAGCTTTGGGAAAACAAAATACTTTTGATAAATTTACGACTGTTTGTTATTGCATTATGCGATAACTACTTAACCGATTTGTAAACAGGCTTTTAAGAATTAGAGGGCAAGTGTGTGTCTTTAAATTTAGGTCATATTGTTCTTCAGTGAAGTGGGAGTGGAGATACATTCGTTTGATGAATATTTGTAATAAGTATTTTTTTTGCGGGCGATATTGTTTATAAACTAAACAATTAAATCTAATCTCAAATTATTGAAGTAACGCAACTCACATGAAAATATCGTTTATTTTAAGAAACCCCGTATCAAATGAATTTAAGTGTTTTATAATGTCTAAATAAAAGAAAGTCTGTTACACTATTTAAAACTCAGAACGGCTGAACCGATTTGGCTAAAACTTGATGGGGCGATAGCATGGAACCAGGAGACGGTCAAAGGATACTTATATCCCGTTCGACTGCGAGGAAACTAGAAAAAAAATGCTTTTATTTTTTCCCATACAACTTGAACGGGTGGAACGAAGTTTGCCGGAAGAGCTTTATTCAGCGTTTTAAATAAATCAATAAAACTTTTTTAAATTCTTATTATCGAATGAATGTTACCATACCCACCGATAGAACCAGACATAAATATAGTTGCGAAAATCGGATGACTGATACGTAACCACTAAGTTCCTTGATTTTTCTTCTTGTTGATCTGATAAGTACATTACGAACATATTATCTAGTAGATCTAAGATCAACGTGTCAAGGACGTCACTGAACGCCACCAGGAAACACCTTTTGTGTTAATTAAATATGTCACTGTGCATAATTAATTGTTCTCGTGACTTTTATAGACTTTACTGTGTCGCAAATTAAAATTATGATAATATTATTTAGTGACTAGCTGAATGATAATGAATATTAAACTTTACGTATATATTCGCTATGTTTCGTTATATGTCCGCAATAATCAATGTGTAGCGCTGTCGTGTTTTGGTCCGGAGGACTAAATACATTAGGATTAACCGCAGGGCACCTAAAATATCTATGATGTCTCTATGCCACAGCTATTTGTTACAATCAGTGAAACTATGTACTTATTCTCTTTTTTTTTCACATTAATAATATAACTAAGAACCGTCTGATCATGTAAGCTTTCAAACTGAAAAATCCGCATCGAAATCGGTCCATCTGTTTAAAAGTTATGCCACAACTGACACACTCACACATTAACTTGATACGTCAAAAGTAACACCACTGGTTTTCTGTCTAGGGTTAAAAACCCTATTGAAAATGAAAAATAATGAATGGATTTGAAAATAACGTTGCTCGGGATTAGAGATGAGCCCGGTTGGCGATAGGCTTGCCGCTCGTCACATAGTGGGACTTAGTGTCTTCGGCTAGTCATGGATGCCCTGGTTGTGCCTTTGCCTACTTCGTCTGTTATGGGTTAGAGTAAAATATTAGCAAAAAAGGCACATGGCTCTTCTAGTGGTATCGTGTCATCAGGATACCCGCAAACTGCTACAACATAATAATAATATAAACATTATATATATTTGTGAACAATTAGTTTCTGTACATGTGGAGTGTTATTAAAAGTAAAAGCCCTGATGAAAGTGAAAAGTGAAACCGGTTGGGTTTATCGTCGCCGAATCACAACGAAAGTTATTTCATGGTAGTCTTCTGTAGGAGCGGCTCCGATTTCTTGGCTACGATATTGGTGTCTGAAATACACTGACGGTTCAAATCCCGGCCCCAGTCTTTTTTGCACTCAAGGCTTTAAAGCTACCACTAGGATCTCAATAATTAACATCACTACGTATGTTTACTAATTGCGCATGCTGTAATAATACCAATAACCTACATTACTAATCATCGAGTGATAGGGTCGTTACATCCAAACGTTTTTATGATTGACAAAACAATGGTTACGAACGCAGTTTATAATCGCCTATTGAACAAGACCAGCCCAGCCTGGCCTATTTAACTTCTTCGATGTCAATCCTATTAATCATTCGTTTTTTAGTATTTGGCATGGAAATTAGCATCTGCCATGAGTCAAGTCTAAGTTTTTCAAGCAGAAAATTACCCGACTTAACTAAATCGGGCTTCAATTATTCAAAATTAGGCATCAATCGTCAGAGAAAGTCATCTCAGGGTCTTGTGTAAAGCGGTGGCCTCTTTACTCAAGCTGATTTACTAAGATTTGGCAGCAACTAGGAAACACACGATACTCTAATTTCTTTATGAATACTTACCTCACTTGTGTATTTTAATTCAAAAAAAGTACATACAATGCCACCAAAATTCACTAATTACTCAAAAGAAACTGTGACGCCGAAAAACCTTGATGTTATAAATGCTTAAGTTACGGATTTAGATGAAGCTTCTCAGTAACGTAATTTGTACATCAGATCAACAAGAAGATTACTTTTTTTTTATGATATTGAAAGGCAAACAAGCAGACGGATTTCCTGATGCTAAGAAATTCACGCCGCCTAGAGACACCAAAGGTGGTAATGGTGCTTTAACAACCTGAGGCCGGGATGTTAGACTAGGGCAAAAGTAAGTTTACCGGCTACCTCACCCTTCAAACCGGAACACGTCATGACGTTATGGCTGCAGGAATAGGTAAGGCGGTGGTACCAATCCGGGTGAGTCGCTGCGAAACTCTACCACCTAGTCAGATGTCACGGTGTTAGTGACGGTTAGCCTATGTTCACCTTTTACGAGCTGCCTGGCATGAAGGCAGATGGTCTATTCTGCAAAGGAGCCCAGACCAACACGGGGCAATAACATATTATAACGGTATCGTATAATTTGGTAGGCGGACGAAGACGCTGGTGCTAGCTAGTAAATTATAAAACAATGGGTACAAGAGTCGAATCCTTGACCCGCCTCTGTTGCACAAGACCAACCCAATGTGTACCGAGTCTAATGGGATTTGATCCAGTTGCCCATTTTGCTTCTTCGCTGTCAATCGATAATAATTATCTTTCGAAATTTGTCCTTTGTACGATGATTGATTCGTTTATTGTTAGATGGATAACAATCGGCCAATTAATATGGCGTTGTTAAAAAACAACTCGAACATGAAGTTTATTATGTAGTTAGTCTACTGATAATAAGTGTAAAAATATATTGTGATAAACAATTAATCATTTCGTGTGACGGACAAGCAAACAGTATGATCATGTTAGAATTAAGCGCTGTGAAACTGCAAAAACCAACTCAAAAAATGGTCCCACATACATTTTATCAATATCTAGTAGTAGTACTACTACTACTAGTAGTTTTTGAGTTTCACTTAATAGTGCATAAATTTTGCGCGTGTTAACAAACTCATCAATCTTGAACTATCTTTTTAAAAAAGAACTATCAAAATCACTTGGCTAATGACCGAGAAAGTGAAGTAAAAAAATAGAAAATCTTACAGTCGAATTGAGAACCTCGTCCTTTATTAGAGTCGGTTAAAAAGTAGGTTATAGAGAAAAGATACTATAATTGAAAATAAGACAACAGACAATCCTGTTGAGTTTCTTTCTTCGGATTCTTCTCATTTGGTGACGTTTCGATCTGGTGTTATATAAGGTGTTTGAGAGCTAGGTAACAGTTTGAACGGATTTGTACCACTGCTTTGCCTGTTGCCGCCTCTGCTGCTTTAACGAATGTGCCTGCCTTTGTCATATCCTAATTTAGAGATTCCATCTTCCACCACCTACCCTACCCTCAAAGCCGGTTTTTTTATGATATCGGAAGGCAACTAGTAGACGGATTTCCTGATGGTATGAAATTCACGCCGCCTAGAAACATCAAAGATGGTAACGGTACGTTGCCAACCTAAGGCCTCGAGCAAAAGCCAGTTTACCGGCTAACTTACCTTCCTAACCGGAACACGTCAACGGCAAGCATTGGCGTTATGGCGGCAGAAATAGGTAAGGCGGTGGTATATATCCGGGCTTCGCTGCGAAACTCTACCACCTGGAAGGATGTCAAGGTGTTAGAGACGGTAAGCCTATGCTCGCCTTTTACGAGCTACCTGGCAGTAAGACAGATGGTCTATTCTGCAAGGGAGCCTGGACCAACACGGGGACTTACATCTATGAAACTGTCATTTTGTTTGAAGTAAATTGAAGTAAAAACTTCCTTTGCTAAAGTTAATTGATTTTTTTACTTTCTAAGGGTAGTTTCACCTATTATACCATATGACTGGCACGCAAATTTTCAATTCTTACAATTATTTCCAATTAATAAATTTTATCCAACATGCATTAGGTATACAAAATCATTAGAATTTGTCATTTTATCTAAATTTAAAACATGGACGGCCGAACACTTCTCACAGCATGTTATTATTATTACCTTTGATTTCCATAAGAAATTGATTAAGAAAATGCTAAAACCTGTCATATAGCATTATCGTTTTCTAGTAAACTAACGATGAGATAACATGTGTTCCTCAACATAACGTGATTCCTTTTCTGATTCGCATTTAGTTTTTTATAAAACGTATAAGTTATGATAGAATATTGTTAGTATTCCTGATTTTCATCCGGCAATGGTTGCTATATGTAGATACGCCTCGATTCTTCCATAATGTTTCATAGAGGTCAATGTTTGAATCCTAAGGATGGCCATTACGACGATGTTCACGATTCGCTAACCTTTTTCAATGGGATTGAAGACAAACACGCTGAGTCAACACGAGGATCAATCATTCAATGTCATGTGTAATGCGCTGAAAGAACCATCTTTTACATTTTCGCTTTTACGCCATTCAGCCAACAAATCATTGGAAGTTTTCGTTTTGATGTAGCGAAGAATTATCCTTTTGTCCATAAACGTACTATTAAGATAACGTTGAAGTTTGCTATAAAAATATATAAATAAACAGACCTCCTAAGAAGTAAAGGCGATGTCATAAACATCTCAATACCAAAGCTGATCATAATGAGTTTTTTGGCCTAAAGACTTTTTAGCAAAGGAACTTAATGCAAAATTATGTGAGTTGCTATCACTGGTTGTTATAGAGTTACTAGCCGATCCGGCGAACTTCGTATCGCTTGACATTAAGTTACTTACATTTTGTATGACTAAAAAATATTTAATCCCATTTTTCCTGCAACTTTCCCGATCTTCTCTTCATAAGAACCCACTCCTGAAAATAACCAATACAACAAAAAAAGAATTAGTGAAATTGGTCCACTCGTTCAAGCGTCATGCAATGACTACACGAAAAGGGATTTGCCTTTTTTTTCGTCTGTGTCGAATACAGCTCTCAAAAGAGCAAGTACTTTTATATTGAACATAGTCTATATTTCTAGGTCTACATGTTAATTAAATTTATTCCTAGATCTATTGAAGCATTTGTGTGTATTGGTGTCCCTGACTAAATAACACTAAACATAATATTATTTCATTACTTTAGGGACATACGATCAATTCGTATAAATTGTATTACCCACTTCTGTATTTTTTTATCATAAATCGTGTTCACTGCTATCAAGTTTTGTGATTTTATGGCAGTTTTGAAACGCTTGAATGCATCTCGTGTTTGAATCTGAAGTCTAGTCCTGTTCCGTCATATTAAATATGTATTGACGCACTAAATACATTGTTCTAGCGATATATTTGTAATGATTGGCCCAGTTCAGCCATGTCCCACTAGTCGGTCTGTCCATCTGTTTCAATTGCTAATTTGTTGCTATTAGCTGTGATTGGTCGGCGGGTCAACATACCAATTGTTGCATTAGAGTACGTTAACTATTTACCTACTCAAAGTTTGTATTAGGAACTTTGTGTAGTACTTGTTATTAGTGTTTATATGATGAGGACTTAAAGGCTATTATTTTATTAGTTTTATAGGTAGCATTTTGCTACTTTTACTTAAGACTTAGCTATATCGTCTTTTGGTACTTAAATGTGACGTGTCTTTGTAGCTATTGGGAATATTGCTCGTTTGCCTTCTTAATCTTTATGAGCACGAAAACTTAGCTTCTTATTCATAGAAGATCGATTTGTCCTGGTTGTTAAAAATGTCGATCGTTCCGTTTTTATTGTACACATATAAAAATTGTGAGTACAAGGAGCGAACTTAATGCTATATGCATTCTCTCCAAGTCAACCTTTAGGCTAACAGAGATACACATACATATTAGATGCAGGTACCGTAAGGGATTTGGCGTAAAGATATGTATGTATATATGTAGGTACCACTTAAGTTAAAAAACAAAGAGCAAAATACATAAATTTGAATTTTATTGCTATTACTTCATACTATTACGCAGCACAGTACATATAATTAAGATAATTCAGCAATATACATATAAGTACACAGAATAATGTATAAAATAATAAATAGATAATTATAGGTACATTGTATATTACATACACAATATAAATAAAATAAATAATAAACAAGATACAATTACAAACTATTAATAAATAAATAATTAAATATTATATATGTATACTAACGTGTGATTAACATTTTACACCGACTTTTGTTTTAGTACCTAATGAACTATATTAGTGTCGTTATCTTGTTAATCATAATTTTTTTATTGTTCCAGGTAAGATACGACAGGCTAAGATTACCGACGATTGTTATGGAGCCGTAGCGTTTAATAGTAATATGACCAGGAGGTACAGATAGACTTGCATAGATGGAGGTTTACTATGGTTACCCTCAAGTCCCCCTCTTGGGCTCCCTGACTATAGATAGAGGTAGCTTGATATACTTGTATATATACACATTCTTTTGAATGTGCGTAATGTCATTACCTCAGCAACATATCTATGGTTAGTCCCAATTTCTTATCTTTGTCTATGGTTATCTTAACACACCTCATTTTAATGTCATTTTTAATATTAATTTTGCATTAGATGTGTTAATTACTGAAATGGATCGATATTTTTACTTATGAAATTGTTGAAGATTGTCTGTAAGTAAATAATTTGGCAGAAAATATAATAGTATACAAGGACTCATTCGAACCCATTTTCTGCACAAAATTAGTAGTAAAAGTTTTTCTTACACAAAAGTATACTGTGTTAATAATCTATTTGTGTGACTTCGAACGAGCAGAAAACTACCAGATTCAGATCTGATTCTTTTTCTTTCAACAGTGGGCAGTGACTGATAACTACAATGTTAGTTATGCGACGATTTATGTTAGATATCTTTATACGAGTTTATTGGTTTCTTTAAAGTCGATAACGCATTTGAGGGCCTACTGGTGTTTGATGGCGGAGACCGCTTTCCTTCCAGTGAAGTGACCGCCTCGTTGGTCGAGTGGCTAGCGTACACGCCTAGCTACGCCGACCAACCGCGAGGCTTGGGTTCAATTCCCGACGGGGGCAGGCATAAGTGTGATGAACATTTAGATGTGTGCATTTCCGGGTCTAAGTGTTTATTAAATATTATTCTGGTACCTATTTAAGTATTTCTATGTATTAGAATCGTTGAGTAACACCCATAACACAGGCATATAATTTGCTTACTTTGGGGTTAGATTCAATTTGTGTAACTTGTCAAGTGATATTTAGTATATTTATGTATTTATATGTACATATTCGGTAGCCTTATATTAAAAAAAAACTACTGTTTGCCTTTCAGTTTCATAAAAAGGTCACATTTGTACTAAAATGAGAGGGTTACATATAGATATATGACCTAACGTAGTAAAATGTTGAAGCTAATAAAATCTTTATCACACTTTACTACTGGCACATCCGATGATATCTCGATTTTGCCATAAAATGATACATTAATTGGTCCATTACAAGTCGTAATAATTTTAATTGTAATTTTATGGTGATTTGTTAAAAACTGTTTATTAATAATTATATGTTTATTACATTGATGGTTTATCCTCAGATGATGGTCAATAGTTTTATTGCCTAGGATTTTTTTCTTCGAACCTTTAGATAAATATTAAAAAGTATTATTCTTGAGAAACGCCTGACGTTCGCTATGTCAAAGTTGCGGAGTTGTTTCACCAAAGTCGTCTATGAATATTAGATAAGAGTGTTCTTGAGCAACGCTTAGGCCTTAGTCGGACGTACTCAACTAGTTCTTCAAGCGAATAATTTTGTACTAGTGGTCGCCCATTGGTTGAAATTCGATCATGATAATAATATCTTGTTGATAAGAACGCCATCTTCATTTCTCAAGATCAACTACTTTTTTTCCAAACTTGTTAGTGTGCCATCTGCGATATCGTTATTATAAATATACTAGTTTGAATGAGAATCAGAAAAAACTTTATTCACTTGAACCATACATGTGGTATTTGTGCGCGTCGACATTTTTTTTTAAATTACCACCGGATCGGAACGCGGTCACGCAACTGAGAAGATCCGGCGAAAGAAACTCGGAGGGCTTGTCTTTTTTCAATAATAATAGTTACAATATAAACTAGATTAAAAATATAAATTACTTTAACTTAAATAAAAGGTACAACTAATCACATTACAAATTGCAGTGGGAGATTGAAACTTCTATTCCCAAGCATGTTCATCTTTCGTATACTCTGAGTCTGTATTATAGCCTTTTTGATATAATTTTGCTTTGATACATTTTTAAACTTATTTAAAGGTAGATCTCTAATACCAATGGGCATCTTATTGTAGAAACGTATACATTGACCCAAAAAGGATTTACTAATTTTATGGAGACGAGTTTTGTATGCGGCTAGATTATTTTTATTCCTCGTATTAACATCGTGAACATCACATTTTTTGTAAACATACATAGATTTTTTTTAACATACATTAAATTATCATAAATGTATTGAGAACTGAAGGTTAAAATATTTATTTATTTGATTTTTTCTCGGAGGGAATCCCTTACTTTAAGATAATTGATAGCTCTAATACATCTTTTCTGTAATACAAATATAGTATTTATATCTGCAGAATTTTCCCAAAGAACTATCCCATAAGACATTTGTGTGTGTCAAATGCATGGTAGTGTGGGTAATGTTTTATTTATTGATTTTATGTACTTTATAAGCATTATTATTAAAAATAAATATTTGCGTTCTGCACTTCTCCTACACATAAACTATAAGTGTGCCCAATTTTATGCTCCTGCGTCCGCGCAATTTTCGTAAAAAGGGGTCCAAAGTTTTTTTTTTGCATCACGTATTTATACATAGATGAGCTTCATAACATTTGTAATATTATTATTTATAATTGTCCATTAAACAGCCGGTGATTACGAGGCGGCGATTGGCCAGTTGACTCGGTTGATCAACCGTAGCCCAATTAATGCACGTCACGAGCCGTGATAAATGGACGTGCCAATTAAACGCCACCGCGACCCCGTTTACATATTACTATGATGAGATGCTCCGTATAAAAGTGATAGTGTTTTATACATTGATCCTTTTGTACACACCCTTATATACATATCTTCACGGGATCGGCAGAGTATAGAGGGCTAAATGTAACGATTTCTACAGATTTACTATTTCCTTCTCTCTTTTCATACAAACACGCCGGTCAAGGAATCTTGATAATACCTTCGTATAATACAATAATAATAAAATATACTCTGTGGTCTTGCGATTCTGCGTCGGACCTTGAGCTCCCAGGTTCGAAAAAAAACTAAATTTGTATTTTAATTTTCTAATAAAATTAACGTTTCCCGCTTGGCTTGCCACCTATCACATTTATGCCTCTTCCTTATTCTTCGTGGATAAGGGCGTGTTTGAGATACTTTGTTTAAAATTAATCTCTTTTGTTCTTTTTCGTTTTGATTCGGGTCGCCTGTGTAGAATAGACGACCTGTCTTCTAGCCAGGGTGCTCGTAAGAAGCGAACGTAGGGTATACGGGTCGTTACTAACAAGACCATTTGTGGTAGAGAGCTGTGCACTGGTGTCTATTGGCCAAGGTTATATGCCGCCTTGTTTGTACGCTGTCTTTCGTTATTAAAAAGGTAATAGGTGGACATTCTTTTTATATTTGCAAAACCTGTACAAAAATATTTGCCCACGATAGAAATGATAACGAATCGTCACAAATCCCATTAGTATACTTACACAAATGAATCATTCAGTGAATTTACGCATTCCACAATAGTGAAATTATAATGTTTTAGCAATAAAAACTTCAGATTATTATTTGTAACCATTCTTATGGACATATAATGTTTCATATGTTCTCATATGTTTAATCTAGATCGATTTATGTTAGTGGCCATTAATATATTGTCTTGAAAATTTTGTAATTATGAGATGAAAAAAAAATGGAAACACAGCTAGTGTTTGCCTGCGACTTCTTAAGCGTAGAATAGTTACTATTTTTATGCAAACTCCTTTATAACAGTCCTTGTTGATTTTCAAAAAAAAAACTTTGCTTAAGTTTGAACTCAAATTTTTAGATATACCTATGCATATCAAATTTGGTCGTAATCGGTTGAATATGTCATTACTAAAAAGACCACCGATGCTAGAATGCTGTGAAGCAACTTGCTCGGGTAGGGATCCACCGCCTGACCTATTCCTGGCGCCATAATGACTATCATGTTAAAAAAAAGTATCTTCACGCCCATATCCCTGAAGGCGTAGGCAGAGGCACAACCAGGGCACCCACGACTAGCCGAAGACACCAAGTCCCATTATGTGATAGGTGGCAAGCCTATCGCCAACCGGGCACATTTCCAATCCCAAGCAACATTTTTTTATTACAAAATTGGAAAAAACCCAATTCGAACCCGGGACTTCGTGCAGTCAAGTCCAACAACTAAACCACTAGACCACAGAGGCGATCACTGTCATGTTCAGTTCCAGAAATTAGCGTAGCCGGCAGACTTGTAGAATAGGGCTCATATCCCGATCACAGGATAACGAGGCCTGTAACATCTGTGATATCTGCCCGCGTATTAAGGTTTTTAAACAGTCCCGCATGAACGTATTTAGATATTGGGATGAAAAGTAGCCAATCTCCTAGACTTCTTCACTTTCTTCACACACAAACATGATGTCATAACATACTGTTGAGGCGTAAAAAAAGGACAAACAGATTTACGGATTTATGACATTAAGATAAGAGTTTTAGTTGTTCTGGTAAAGCGGGAAAGAGGTAAAGAAAAGAAAGAAAAAAACCTTTGGTTTTACATATTGCCACCTTGGGAATAAACTAACCAATGAAAAGCAAAATCAAAATCAAAATATGATTACTCTGTGAAATTTTGTGCATGATCCAACATAAAATAAATACTCATCGAATTGAGAACCTCTTGTATTTTTCGTCGGTTACAAAATACAAGTATAAGCATTAATATAGATACAAGTTTTTAGACAAGGGTTAGTAACAAAAACATGTAAGTAGGTCATGTTGGGCCCGCATTCTGGCCTCTATTGTGCAGAAACAATTCATCCGCTGTCAAAAAATTTTAAATATTTTTTAAGACTCTGTATAGGTATAGGCTCCGAATAAGTAAGTTTCAATTGGCACCGCCTTTTTATGGTATTGTAAAGCAAACCAGCAATCAACAAGACAAGTCCGATTCGGTACCAGTGCCCCACCTGTTCCTGGTGAAGTATATGTTTGAACATGAGATAATTTGTTAGCTAGATCACGTTTCAAATTAACAATCAGAGATATCCTGGAGAAGGTGTAGATTGACACCGCCTTTGCCAAATATAGTAATGGTGTAGGGTCAATATTGAGATAGACTTGTTTTATGTCTAGGATTTATTTTCATAAATAAAAAAAAATCAACCTGAACAAGATTTCAATCAGCACTTTGCAAATTTGAGCTACTGTGGATTCTATTCCGAGTTGAATTGTTAAGTCCCTTTCTTATCGATGATGTTTATCCCAAGCACGGGACAAGTGATAAAATCAAAACATCTTCAGGGTAAAGAAAACTATGACTATTCTAAAGTGTTAATTTCATCTGTACTAAAGAACTTATATTTAACCAGTATTACACAGAATTGCCTAGACATCGGACAGATCTACCGACGTAATCGGTAAGAAAGAAAAAATTGCCACAGGAGTTAAATCTTCGCTAGCTCAAATAGCTTGAGCGTTGGTTGTCGTCAGGGCTGTTGAAGGATGGTATTCATCTTATGTAAGTTGACTGGTACTATTATTTACGATGGATATTTTTATAGTTTCGTTATCAGGCTTCAATAGGCGGCAACGAAACCATTAAATTTTATCGATAACATTAATTACTTAAACAATAAAATTTCATTGCACAACATATTTTTATATTCGGCACGTTTCTGTAACACAAAAACAGCCGGATTTTCTGTTGTCACTGAAAAAGTTATAGTACTAACGTAAAGAAGACATCACTTTCTAACGTAACGCAAATTTGTGCATAAAAGACGCATGCAAAAAAAAAATTAAATGACGTTGTGTAAAGGCTGACGTTGAGTCGAGTGTCGCTAAGGCTAACGACGCGGAGGCGGTGTAAATGGTTGTCAACTGGGATTTAAGGACTTATTGTTTTAATCAATTTTTTTAATAGTATCTATTGGCTATCGTGTAGACTGTAGACGAACTTCCTGATGTTAAGAAATACATGATTTATGACAAGCATAATATACCTCATTAGATGACGGCTGCTGAAAGTACACAAACCGCGGAGTAACTCCACTCTGCTGGCGACTAGAATTGCAACCCTACTTTCCATACCGACGCTTGACAATGGCGAGCATGGACATGACGGCAGACGCAGATAAAGTCTGCACCAATCTGGACATCTCTTTGTAAAACTACCCTCCCGAAACATAACGATACTTTAAATTTATTTCCTTAAATTAACCTCAAAATTCTCAACTAAAATTACAGGATAAACTTAATCTACACCAATACCTTAACCCAATCATTGCTACTTTTATTTCGTGAAATTTCAAATGGGTGCCACTTCATGTTACTATTAATTACAATAGAAAATACACGTAAAATATGCTTTTTAATTTAAATTATAGTAAATATAACAATAAAGCCTCAAAAAATGGTAAACGCACCAATTGCGTTGGTGGCACTAGCAAGTAAAAAGTCAAATTCTGTGCCAGTCAACGCACCCTTTGCGTTCGAGTTAAAAAAGTGTTATGCAACAATATCAATATTAGACTAGTAAAAATAATAATAAATAATGTCCTCCCCACCAATTTTGGCCACGACGGCCGGTCTCACTGAAACCAGCCATCGGCTTCATAAATAAAAATACCGGGTATAGAAAAAAACTGTTTATTTACTTAGTACTTATGATACTCCCTAAAACAATTCACCTCACAAAAGCCATATTGCTCCGGACAATCTGGGCAATAATGTGAAGTATCTTTTCGTATTTCAATATGTTTCATGTTTGCCGGGAATTATACTTATTACTTTTTTGTGAAATCAGTTTAAAATTAAACTATTTTCTTTTTTTTCATACACTCACACCTGAAATCCCCGCAGGGTTAGGCAGAGCTGTAATATTACACCCACGGTTAGAAAGGAATTAAAAATTTAGCCAAGGGACTTGAATCCTCACTAGCTCAAATGGTTAGAGCATTCGTCGGCTTGAGACGAAAGGTTACAGGTTCAAATTCTGTCTGGGGCGAATTTTTTTCTTTCTTTAAAATTTATAGAATCTTAACCCAAGCACAGGGCAAGTGCTAAAATAAAAATACGCTACTGTTTTATTTAATCACATTCAATTTCACATCTTATACACTTTACGAGTGCAGTTTTTTGACACCACTTGCATAAATAATTATTACATATTACGTTCAAAATCTCTACTAACCCTGTTTCCAGGAAATTTCGTCATCAGTTTCATCTTTTGCTTTTTCTACCAACTCTATCAAATGATCTGAGCGTCGTCTGCGCTTCATCACTCAAAGTTATCTGAAACATCGACAACATGCATTTTGTATTTCGTTTCCTTTGTTAGATATTTATTGCCCTTACAACTTACACTCGTTGTTTACGTTATGGATGACATCATCCAAAAAAAATTGCCAGCATACGCCATTGAACGCACCCTAGGCGTTCATGCACTTGCTTTGCTATAATAGTGATATGTTGATTTAGTAAATTAATTAAATCATAACTTTAACTTACCCTTTACACGATTGCAATAAAAACTGTAATAATATTTACACTATCACTACATTTAACGAAATAAATATTTGTTGGCTCTAGTGTCTTCGTTTCGTACGCTGTTTAAAAGTAACGGAATGTGAGAGTGACAAACCAAGGATGTTACCATGCTAATAAATCATTGTAAGTCGCGATTGTTGCCATTTTAAAACAAAAAATACTACCAATTTTAGTAAATTTACAAGAAAACAGAGTGCATCACTGAACGCAACTGGTGCGTTGGTGGCATAATATAGAAATTTCAATCAACGCAAATGGTGCGTTGGCAGCAGTGAATGGGTTAAACACATTAAGCTAATTAAGGATTTTCATAATGACATACATGATGAAAATCCTTTATTTTAAGTCAAGTTTAGATCCCTGGGTCTGGCAACAAAAAAATAGAAAATTGCATACCGTTGCTCGGAATTAGTTATGTGCCCGGTTGGCGATAGGCTTGGCATCTATCACTTTGCTGAAGACACTATTTCGGCTAGTCTTGGATGCCCTAGTTGTGCTTCTGCCTACCTCTTCGGGGATATGGTCGTGAAGTCATTTTTTTATAAAACGACTTTAGAAGTTAGTAGTAGTTACGAAGGATTTTCAGTTTACACTGACGTTTTGGCACCAGGAATTGTCGCTCTGTGGTAGTTTAACATTTTCAACGCTACTGCAAATACAAAATCTGTCATTTTAACGCTAAGCTTCTCTTTTTAGTTGGGAAGCCCGCGATGCTAAATGTGTAGTCACCCCAGCGTCGTGGCGACTCATGGCACTTTGTCGATTAAATAGTGGAGAGTAAAAAAGGTTATGTAAGGTTTTAGCGGTGCGTTAAGTGTCTAGAAACTAAAATAGTAAATCCATTCATTTGATTGTAGCCGAGCTGATCAGATATTAATAATATATATGCCTAATATGTCTCCGATGACAGAAATATGTCAATCAGACAGATTGCTGTAATCGACAATTAACACATATGATTTGGCTTTTGAAAGTTTCTAAACCTCCTACTCCCGTACGTCTTGAAAATTTAAACATGGACTTATTGGCATGTAAAAAGCCCACCGAACTTTAATCTGACACGCTCGAGTATATTTTCAAGCCAAAAAAAATTAGACAACCCTACATGCGCGCCTCTATATAGAGATTTGATACATAATGGAGGTGTTTAACAATGATACAGGGTGTCTCCCATATCTTAATCTGACGCGCCTGAGTTACTCCAAAAATCCTCTTTTGGGCTCCCCTACTATTTGACAAGATCTTCTCTTTTGATCGTTAGTAGACAATAATATGATGGATAGCAATCGCGTTGAAAAGGTTAATGCACTTTTTTCTACTGTTGCAAGAAGACGCACTTGGATGTATATACATCATATGTTAAGCAGTAACATTGTATGTTTTCACTATAATAATCAACTTTCATAATGTTGTGGTGGTGTCAAATTGTCTGGGTCATATGTCAGTTGGCGTGCTTACTTTTTCTCCTTCGAAAGTAGTGTTCGTGAACTTGTTTGTGTGTGTGCGAACTCGGATTCCGGTTTGTTGCTAGCTAACGTGTTGGACGTATGGAAGTCTTTATGTGTGAGTTTTTTGGGGCGATGCAGGGAATATTCGTGTTCTTTATAGGGTTGGAAGGGAAACAAACAGTCCGATTGATTCTTTTCTATATACGGTAGTCTTTCTTTATTTCTTTAGGTATAGGCCTTCACGTTAGTATTTTGCCATTAGTCAAGTAGAAATTTGCATTTTAAATCAATTTTAATCAATTATAATTAGTCATCAGTCATAAGTTGTCAGTAAGTCATGTCTGGGTCTTGAGTAAAACGGTGGCTTCGTTACTCAAGCTCGTCTATTGAGATTTGGCGGCAGCGAGGAAATAGACGATACACTAATTTCTTCATGATTACTACATTTGTGCACTTTCACTGAACAAAATTAATCTAATTCCCACCTAAATTAACTAATTTCACTCAATATAAACACGAAATTTAATAGCTATGAAAAAATTACGACCATCTTCATTCACGATGGCGCCAAAACTCAAATACGGTAGTCACTTCTTATTTGACGGTAATAACAAAACTCGGTAACATTCGTGCTCGATATTGTCGTGATCCGTGGTAAAGGATAGGGTAGGCGAGCAACTTAAATAGGCGACCTGATTGCGATGTTATTTAATTATTTATATTAGACTTGTCACGAATAGTTATTTTTTCGTCAAAAACTTATTCTAAGGCCTTTTTATGATATTGGAAGGCAAACAAGCAGACGGACTTCCTGATGGTAAGTAATTTCCGCTCCCAGAGACACCTAACGTGATCATGGTGCGTTGCCAACCTGAAACCGGGATGTTAGGCCTACACATATTAAAATGCAAGGAGTCTTTTCAAGAATTGTACATGATTGTAAGCCCCGAATTTCATACACTTATGACATAAACAAATATAAATATCTGTGTTTTTCACATACATATACTGTTGTAGCTGAAAGAAAAAGAAGAAGATATTTTGTTACAATAGTTATACTGCCCATAATCCTGGACAGCTTATTCCCTTGCCATGAGTTTATAGTGCTATACTCGCTAGCGTCTACATAAATTATTTGTATGAAAACCTTGAACAGCGCCGCTATTGGTAACTAAGATCACTAAATTTTTAGAACAGACTTTTTAATCTATACCAACTTATGGTAAAGGCTCTGGGTACAAAGTAGCAGAACTACATATTTCACGATGGCCCGTAAATTGCCAAACGTAATCTATAGAAATTAATTTTAAAGACTCTGTGATGTAAATGTAGCGAAAAATTTCGATGAATTACCGAAAGCAACTGCAATCTGGCATAAACGATTGAACTTTCTAATTAAAATCTCGATATCATTTTTTTTATATTAAATTTTAATGTATTAGGCATCCTGTGTTTTTTTCTTAGCCACTTATTTCAGATAAAAACAACTTTCGCCCGGTTGCCGGTGCTCTGCCTAAACACGTCGACCGTAAACGAAATCGGCTGTCAATTGAAGTGTGACGTCAGGCGCTTTCGCGGTGCCAACCGGAAATTCGCATTAAACAACCGATGAAAGGTGAATGTCAAGGTTTTATGGCGTGTTATAATATCCAGATGTTGAGAGTAATACTGAAAGAGTGATAGTAAAGTTATATCGCGTGTACGTTCTGTTGTTCGTCTATTCTTGAGTGCCACCGTACATCTGAACCTTCGCGTTGCTATGATTCTACTGGTTAATACTGGTACTGGTACGTTGGTTCTGGTACTCTACGTCATTTTTTTTAATGGCTTTAACGTTACTAACCTCGCGGTTTTTACAACTTTACTGGGTTTAGTGGGCCGAGCAGAGTGCTCAGCCCGAGAGCGAGACTACGCCGAATACCTTTTTACACTTTGTCCCTACAGCGGAAACTTTAACCATTGTTTATAAAAAACAATGGTTAAAGTTATCATTGAGACCGCGAGTTCTTGTCATCACATTTGTAGTTTTTTAAAAAAAAAGTATCTTCACGCCCATATCCCCGAAGAAGTAGGCAGAGGTACAACCAAGGCACCCACGACTAGCCGAAGACACTTAAGTCCCACAATGTGATAGGTGACAAGCCTATCGCCAACCAGGCACATTTCCAATCCCGACCAACATTTTTTTTTAATTAGAAAATTGGAAAAATCCAATTTTCTTTTTGTTAGCCGACCCGGGATTCGAACCCGGGACCTCATGCATTCAAGTCCAACACCTGGACCGCTAGACCACAGAGGCGATAATATATGTAGTTTTTTGTTTTAGAAAATATGTTCTATTCAACCATTTTGTGCAATGAGTAATATTCAAACTTAAATAACTTATTAATATAAGTTCATAAAATTTTTTTTAAGATTCTGATCGACCAATGTTTTACGGTATTTTTTTGTTGTAAAATATTTCCATTTTAATTTTTAATATCAAAATTTACGAACTTTTTAAATGTTAGATTAGGACAGTTCTGACTTTTACTTTTACGATTTGGTTAATCCGTTTATTACGAATTACCGAAGTCGGGGCTTTTACAGTCACATATATGCCGATTATTAATATGCATTCGAATTCGGTGACTTGTCATAAATAATTGTCCCTCAGGTCATGGCACATGACATTCGATTGTTTATTTCCCCTTGCAGTTTAATAATGCAAATATACTTAACGTTAAATACATTAATTTAATATCCTTAACGTTAAACACAATTTGACCGACTCGTTGGTCGAAGGGTGAACGTATACGCGTAATGCTACTGAATCGCTTAACATTCGGGTTCGAATAATCAGAAACTAAATGTTTAAATTATTGTTTTTCTTTAGTTCCAAAGCTTTGACGGCTTTAAAATTGAAACTGGTTGGCCAAAGTTTTACATAAAGTTGATTGTGTATAAATGCAAGTTATTTATAAATGTGTAATAAACTGATGTTTAAAAGTAAAGGTTCAATTGTAAATTAATGTTTGAACTCGGGGGCCCTTTTTTGCTGTCAACATTTGTATTGTCCAGAACCAAGAAATGGAAACAAACTGTATATTTGTCCGCATATAAGTAATCAGTATAGCCACATCCATATCAGATTTTACATTTAAATATCACTCTAAATTCAAATTGTTTGTATTCAATTTACTGTGACGTAATTTTTATTAAATTATTGCCATCTCGTAATAAATAAAAAAAAGGATCCCGGAGAAGGAGTTCCCGGAGAGTTAGCCAGCCGGAGGTACTTAGATAGTAGGGAAACTATTGCCAACCAGGTGCTTACCCCATCGTAGGCAAATTTAAAAGAACATGATATTAGTTGCACGCCCAGGAATCAAACTCGTTACGTAGTGTAGTCAAAGCTAAATTCGTATCAGTATAACACAGAGGCGAGAGATACATATTTAATTTATTTAATTTTCATGGAAGTCCAGAATCAATTGAACAATGAAGATACGTATTTTTAAGATACGTATTTTATACCTACAAAACATATCGAATAGGTAGCAGAACAAATTATAATCAGCAGAATGACTAAAGATAATGAAAAAATAAAATTAATAAAAAAAATCCTTAGTTTTCTAATTCGCTTGAATAATATATAGCCCAGCATCATTATTCTCATAAGCAACAATTTGAAGAATGCTTCACATTTCTGAATGTGTTTTTTTCATTATATAATTGTTTAATATAACCATATTGTATTTAATAACAAACCAGTGATTAACAGCGCAGTTGTGGTAGCGATTCTAATAAAGTTATTGTAGTTTAGAACACGCGTTGTTTTCATACCGACCTCGTTGTTCATTGTTCATATTGTGCTACTTAATCATAGCATTGTTAGTGTTTTTTTTTCAGGTAAAATTTAGAAGGATTTAGGTGCTAGGTAGGCATTATTTACCGATTGTTTTCTAATGGTGATCGTTTTTCAGCAGTTTTTCTAGAGATAGTAAGTTGTCCATTTGAGTTATAAATGATTGCGTACGTAAGGGTTTGACATGTGAAAAATTTATAAAGTTGCAAAATAGCAAAAGTTCGGGATTTCGGTACCAAATTTACCAAACCTTTCAACTGTCGGAAAAAAGGTGAAAAATCCAAAAATGCTACAAAAAACTGCTTTTTCGGCGAATTATGACATTGCGTTCAACATTTAAATATGTTGCTACTAGCTGAAGCCGCGATAAATTGAGACGTAAACTATCCAATCTTTCAAATTAGGTCAAATTGCACACGGTGTATAAATTTGTTTGAAATCGGTGAAGTAGTTTAGGAGTCCATTGCGGACAAACAACGTGACACGTTCTTGATATATATTATGAAATTTTGATATATTTTAGGTTCCTTACTTATTGTAACCGCCATTCGATGAAACGTGGAAAGATTTGACGGTATTTAATTTTTTTGTTTCGTCTGGACATTCCAGTTTTGTCAGGAATCGGAATAAAATGTCTAGACCACGGGGGGACAAATTCTTTCGACCGCGGGCCGGTAAATTAAAAAAAATCTAGTGGCGGGCCAGTAAATTAAAATAATTCTGGTGGCAGGCCGGTTAATTAAAACACCTAAAAATAGCAGTAAATATTACGATTATAAATCGTTGTATAAAGATAACATAAGGCAATTTTTTTTATTTTTCAATCCTTTATTAAAATAAAATCTTTTTATGAAGTCTTAACATATAAAATACGCAATGTATATGTTTGAAGTATCGATTCAGTATCTTAATTGTTCAAATTTCAATAGTCTTAACATTTGGACCTTTATTTTATTAAGGAGGTTCATATTTTATCTAAAAAAAACCCTCGGCGGGCCGCATTAAAACCTCTCACGGGCCGCATCCGGCCCGCGGGCCGTAATTTGCCCACCACTGGTCTAGACAATCCGAACGAAACACTATCTGACAACCCTATACTTAAGTGACAAAGCATTACATGTAAAGTGATAAAATCAAGGCATTTTTGTGCATTGTACCACACAACACTCACTTTACAGCGAACTGTGTATCACGTTGCACACAACATAATGATTCAATAAGTAACATATCTAAGATAGCGGCCAACATCAATAAGTAACATATTATCTAAAATAGAGATAGGGTTTAGATTACTTCACATTTATTATCAGGCAACCTTTCGTATTGTTCAATTTCACATAAAAAAATAATCGCTATTTCCGCTGGTCATCGCATCACGGATGAACGGAAGGACCAATTTTACAATTTCTTTGACAAAAAAAAAAACAACATTCATAGTTAGAATACGACAGCGCCTGTCGGGCTCAGCTAGTGATTAATAAAATTATTTTAACGACGACCATCTAGTAGTCCTATCATCTGTATATTATAGATTACTGAAATTGGCCGATTGGAACATGTTTATAGACCTACTATTGAAAACATACTTTGTGGTGAACAAGCAGACGGATTTCCTTATAGTAAGAAATTCACCCCGCCTGGAGACACCAAAGGTGGTAATGGTGCGTTGCCAACCTGAGGTCGGGATGTTAGGCCTCGAGCAAAAGTAAGTTTACCGGCTACCTTACCCTCCGATCCGGAACACGTCATGACGTTTTGGCGGCAGGAATAGGTAAGGCGGTGGTACCAATCCGGACGAGTCGCTGCAAAACTCTACCACCTAGTCAGATGTCACGGTGTTACTGAAGGTAAGCCTATGCTCGCCTTTTACAAGGTGCCAGACAAGGAAGGCAGATGGTATATTCTGCAAAGGAGCCCCAACCAACACGGGGAGATTAAAGCGGAGAGACTTTTCTCCCCATTATCCTTAAATCAAAAGTCAGATTTTCTGACTTCCCTTAAAAATATTAAGAAACCGGCCAACCCTAACCGTAAAACAATTCAGGCGTGCTATTGTTCAATAGCACGCCTGAATTGTTTTACGGTTAGGGTTATTGTTTTACCTACTCAGAGTAAATGGAGCATTAGACTTAGAAATACTCGTGCAAGTGACGGCCTAAGTGTTCTCAAAGCTTATGTAACATGGAAAGTGTTTATGAAGTCCACGTATTTTCCCATACCGCACGTTTGTTACCGATAGTGACGTTTTCCTGTTTCGATATTATTTGACATGGTTTATATTTGCTGTGTGATAGTTTGTCTTTCGAGGATATTGGAAATTGTGAAAAATAGAGAAAATGGTCGTAAGAATACGTGCTCGCTCAGTCAATCAAGCTCGTACAATCTGAAATAATGCCTAGTAAAATGCGTTGAAATGTTTTTTTTTTCATAAATAAATATGCAAACATCGTAAAAAATTTTAAAAAAATGGGATTTAAGTTTTTTTGCAAATAATTAAAAAGTTTGAGTGCATGTTTGAGTAATTAAATTTAAAAAAATCTTAAATAGGAGGATGTTTAAAAATTGCTACCTCCAGAAACTCTTATCTATTTATACTTATTTTTTATGAGTTTCGTCATAACATAAATGTAACCATGTACGAGTGGTTAGAATTAACAAGATTATAATATATATATATAGAAATATACGCTAAAGAGAAGTAACGGTTTTCAAAAACACTTTTGTCTTCTTATTCTTTCACATGAAACAAGCACACAGTTCTCCTGATGATAATACAAAACCGTAGCCTATATCATATATCATCATATGTGCTACAGTTTCGACGCAGTCCTTTGACCGGGATGTTAGGCCTATTGTGGAAGATTGCTTGCTATCCTACCTTCCGGACTGGAATATATGAGTTACTATGGCAGAGGGAATAATTAGGCTGGAATTTACATACTCGGGCAAGTTGCTGCACAGCACTTTTCCACTAGTGATCTAGTTGATAATGAATTATATCTTAGCTTAAAAGAAAACTCGGCCAGATTGGTACCATCGCCTTCCCTATTCCTGCCGCCATAATGTCAGTGCTTGCCGTTGACGTGTTCCGGTTCGAAGGGTAAAGTAGCGAGTAAACTTACTTTTGGTCCATCCCGGCCTAAGGTTGACAACGCACCATTACCACCTTTGGTGTCTCGAAGCGGCGTAAATTTCTTACCATCAGAAAATCCGTGAGCTTATTTGCCTTCCAATATCATAAAACAAATTTTCATCGGGCTAGCGAAGCAGCAGCCAACAGCAAGTGTCTAATAAAATTACAACATGGAAACATTCCACTCTAAAGATTACATAAGCATTACAACAATTTAAACGGGTATATCTAAAAAAGCTCTCGTTTGCTGCGTCGACCCGAGCGTCAGGTAATTGTCAGAAAACTGACAGTCCGGTCACCCTGACACCTTTTGCACATTTATGCAAATAATTCCGTTCACCAAGTGTAATTATGTTTTTATTATAACCTGTCACATGTAAATCGAGTTTTGATCGATGTCCGCGTAAGAAACTTTTACTTCTATTAAGGAAATAACATTTTAATAGGTGAAGGTCGCAAGAAGAGTTAGAAATTCAATTTGGATATATTTGTGTTTGACCTTTTAAAAAATCAATCACCAATCTTTTACAGTATTATCTTTTGTAGAACAGACGATCAGCCCGTGCCGAGGAGCTCGTAAACGGTAGCATAATGTCATTATCCATGAAATGTGAGACCACTGTTGTTAGAGAAGTGCGTAGCAACATGCCCTGGTAGGTGTCTCCCATCTCACCTGTCACTTTAACCATAAAAAATGTCATGTTCCTGTCCGGAGAGTGCGGTAGCTTGTCGACTTGCATAATAGATCTAGCATCCCAGTCATATGACAGTAACGCATACTTTTTAACGAATTAGGCAGGTATATTTAACTTTAAAAGGAATTATAAATATTGAAAATGGCTCAATTTTTCTATTTTTCCTTCATTCTAAAGATCGATTACGGTTTTGATAATGTGAGAAGACAGCGAACAAGTACACCGCTTCCTCGGTGGCAAGAGACAACCTTGGTCAGTAGACACCAAAGATGTTATGAATTTATAGAAAAAAAATAAGAAAAATTGAGCAATTTTCAATATTTGTAATTCCTTTTAAAGTTAAATATACCTGCCTGATTCGTTAAAAAGTTACTATTCCAGTTTTTCTTAAATATGACTTGTTGCTGTAGTCATGTATCGCAAATGCAACAACTACATTTTGTAACAACATTCTAGTGAGGAACAATTAAAACCTTTTATTAATCATTTGGTCCTGTTGAATAGAATGTACTACTACATAGTCCGTCGAGCTTGGACCGAGGACCATGGATATAATATGAACATGTGTTTTTTTAACCTATTTCAAAGGCATTTCAGTTAAGTCGCGCTAACCTAAACACTAGTTAATGAATATTTGCCGTAATATATAGGACACTTCAGACGTTTTTTTTGAGAAGTTGAAACGATAGGCCCACGTTTAACATCTCAAAAAATATTTCGTAATTCGACCTTAATCACGGCGGTCTAAAAACATAATTTACGTTGATGACTTAACGACTTAATCATGTAATACATGGCCGCGAATCATCCGTGATTATGTGATGGCAAAAACTAGAGCGTTGACGGCCCATTGAGTAACAGGTAACAATGATTCTTTTTTTTTCTCTTTGTGCCATGATTATTGAATGGAACTGAGATGGTTGTACACGCATCTTATTTGATCGCCTCTGTGGTTTAGCGGTTCAGTAGTTGGACTTGACTGCATGACAGTCAACTACTGAACTCCGGTTCGAATCCATCCGGTCCCGGGTTCGAATCCCGGGTCGGGCAACAAAAAGAAAATTGGGTTTTTCCAATTTTAAAATCAAAAAAAAATGTTGCTCGGGTTTGGAAATGTGCCTGGGGCTTGCCACCTATCACATTGTGGAAATTAGTATTTTTGGCTAGTCGTGGGTGCCCTGGTTATGCCTCTGCCTACCTCTTCAGAGACATGGGCGTGAAGACACTTATTTCTTATTTGATATCAGAGAGTTAGAAGAAACTTATTACATGTAGAGTATACATGAGGTTTTGCTATACGTCTAGATAAATCTAACTCCGAGTGCCAAATCTTAACCTGGCCACTCATCGAGAAAATTCGGCCAATAGAGATATTCAGTGGGCTTATTTTACCTCTTTTTATATAGTTTTCAAATAATTTTGTAGATTTAAGTACTTATTTTGCAAGATTTGTACAATTAGTAGTTTCCCTAACCATTTTTGTCTCTTATATATACCAAACACTAGGCCTGGATATAAAAACAAAATCTTGAATCAACATCAGCTGCCTTCTTCTAGTTGCCGTATAGATAAAAGAAAATGTTTTAATGAATTTCTCATTGATTTAGTTCTAAAAATACTTCATCAAATTCTTCTATAAATGTAGGATCTTCATGTCAAAAACTGGCGCCAAGCTATATTCAAATAATAGGCCTTATGAAAAACCTTACGAAATTATCTTTTCTGAAATCCACATTTCTGGGATTTCAAGCTAAATATTTGCTTTAAGAGACTTCATACAAGCTGGTTAAAGTTCCTGAAGTTTAATAAAATATCAGTCTTCTCTCTGTTTAAAAGTAAGTAAACCATAGATTCTTGTCCAGGTTAATTGAGCATGCCGGTTTTTTATTGAAGTCTAACATCTTCAAATACAGTTCTGCCGGTTACGGACAAAAAAGATCTTGGAGCATTCCAGTTTTCCATCGAAGCCTAACATCTTCAAATTCCACCAATTAGGGACAAAACAGATCTTAACAATCAGGTTGAGAATCCATCCAAGGCTGTTTACTTAACGATTTCGCTGAACGGCACACTGGAGCACCTCTTAAAATGTCTTAAATCAATATGACACGCGTTCGCTAACCACCGCTTTCAAGAATGTCCTCATTGACAAAGGGAGCCTAAATTAAGTGTGCGGGCACTGATGTGTGGGAAGACTGGCTTTTTCGAAGGCTTTTTGTACTTGGAATATGTTTTAGATGCGCGTGGAAGTGTTTTGATATGAACTCCCCACATGAATTGCTTTACCATATTGCCATGGCATGATATGATGGGAAGAAATCCGATGCCCGTATAAACCAGAAATGCACCACTATTTTTCTTATTATGTCTATGTTACAATAACCCACTTTCCATAGAAACGTTGAAACGTGATCTTGAAGCTGCATTATACATTGGGACAAGGTGGTTTTGGTACATCGAATACCAGTGGTCACCGACTCATTTACCAACACCACCTCGACACTTTGGTCTCATGTGTATTGCAGCCATCTCTTTATAAAATTCATGATGATCATTGGTCTCATGTGTGTTGCAGCCATCACTTTATAAAATTCATGGGGAGCAATAACTTGAGAAGGTTGATATTTTTCTAGGCTTTAAAAACCATGTTTGGCTCCGCAATCTTTCTTTTGGAATTAAGAGGACTAACAAAGCCAAGAACTAGTTTCCGAACGAACCATAATTTAAAACCCTTTTTCAGAATCCAAGTGAGCCAATTAAGATTTGTCAAAACTTTTCGTTTGTTTAAGGAAGTGCTTTTGTTCGCGAACATGGCTTTGCGAATCGACGTTCCGTGAATGGGCCGTGCTAACGACCAGGTTTATGGCATCGCTAACGAGCGCTCGCCGTAACTTGATATCCCAAGTGTAAATTGGATAGAAGAATTTGCTTTATATTAGTACCGGGAAATTGGATCGCCCATACTAAACCAATAGGGCAGTGTGAAACACGTGTTTGGATTATTTACTAGTTAATAACCCTACGGTGGAAGGTGGAGTCAATCCTTTAAGGGCTGAGGACGCTTTTGATTGTTGGGAAGTTTTCAACTTACCTTGCTATTTGTGTAAATGAGATGAACCCAATATGGCGCATGGCCAGAGATGATTGACATTTGTTTTTAATGCAGCCTCTTGATGTTTATCGAACAATAAGTTTGATGGTGTATTTGTCATTTCCATGCAGCTATAATATTAATCATTTCATATTCAACCTTGCATAAAAAATGTTTTGCTCGTATATTAACTAAAAATGGCAATCAGCGATAAAGAAGCCACCGATTGCAATAAAAACAGCTCCGAAATACAATAACAATAGCCGTTTTGAATACATAATTCCAATTAGCAATAATTTTACAAATAATGCGCGATTATCGCCAATGCCCTGTTAAGTTACACGAGAATCTCCCGGGGTCAACGGTAATAGAATGTATATTATTTTGGTTTCATCAAATGTTTCTTCTATAATACTTATGGTTTGGTAACATTTCATTTGCAATACTATTGATAATTTGCAAATGATTTGTAAATACAAGTGACTGCAATATCCTCTTCGTTCACAGTTGTTTTTTATGATATGTTAATAACGTTACTGATCGCTACTTTACGCACTAACGAACTTGAGTTTTTTTGTATAAAAATATTCCTCAGAAATTATACAAGAAAATTAGAAGTATGAATTTTAAAATAGACAGGTTTTCACATGTAGGCGCAAAATACACATAAAAATTAACAGCAAACATCACTAACAGAATTTCCATTATCTGCTAAATCGAAAACCACAAATGGGGATTATAAAAAAATATTCAAATATTATTTTATTTAAGTTTTGATATCGGTTCTAGAAGAAAATGTATTCGCTATTAATACAAATTAATTTGACCATTCGACAAAAGTGAGACCAGTAAAAAGTCTTTAATTTGTTTAAAAGTGCACGCACTTAATGGGAATTTATGTAGTTCATTTGTCATAGAAAAAAATACAAAAAGACGATACCGTAATTCCAAAACTAGATTATTTCACCGGGGGAGTCAGTCAGCCTAAATCCCTCTCTGTCAGGCAGGTCGTAAGAGGAGAGCACAGGTTAAAATATAGGTAGGTCCCTGTTTAGCGCAACTTTCATATGAAAAAATAAAAAAAATACGTTTTCTATGTTTTTTATTCGCCCAAATCATATGACACTAGTTGCCTTATATCTGAACGCCTTTAGACTTACTTTCAAATTGTACGGCTTATACTTTTTCAAGTAAACTTCATATAAAATTCGGGTTTGCTATGTATCTATGGAAGTCCCGCCTCTTATTACGTAGTAGGTATTTATATACTCTTTGGTCGACTTTGGAAGACCACTGGTAACTGGCAAACTTGTTCGGGTAGGAATCCACCGCTTTGCCTATTCCTGCCGCCATTGAGACTGTCATGTTCTGATGTGGAAAATTGGATAACCGTTCGACTTGCACAATAGGCCTAGCACCCCGGTCTCAAGACAGCGTCGCATCTGTAACATGTATGGACTATGGTGTGTAATTTTGTAAGGCTTGTTCTCTGATCTCTATCAAAAAAAAGTTATTTAACTATCCATACTAATTTGCACAATCGCAAGAGCTTATATATTTTGGCAGTTATGATGTCAGTAGTTCTTATCGTCGTTGAAGTCAAGAGGTTTAACATCGGTGGCTCAAGTTGACAACGTAACATTTACATTTTTTTGCATATAGACTACGAGTATTTCTTGTCATTTGTTTGTAACATAATTAAATGATAATTAACTAACTTCCACTTGCGGCTTTGCCCGCTGACCAATTTATACTTTTTTCTATAAACTGGAGTCTATATGTTATTCTGACGTATAAACTGTATTCCTGTATTGTAAATATATTCAGAAGTTTGTGTGTGAAAGAGTAACAAACATCTATCCATTCTTACAAACGTTCGCGTTTATTATATTATCGGCAATAAATCTAAATCGACAATAAAGAAACATTGCCCGGGATTGGATATGGGCCCGGTTGGCGATAGGCTTTTACCACCTATCACATTGTGGGACTAAGTCTCTTCGGCTAGTCGGGGGTGCCCTGGTTGTACCTCTGCCTAACACCTTCGGGGTATATGCGCGTGAAGATACTTTCTGTTTTAGTATTTACCCTAAATGTTCGTTAACGCTATTTTGGATTGATTTCAAGCGAAGTAGTTCCATAATGACGTATCAAATTATTCCTGTAGATGTTTTATGGAGGGATCGCTTATCGGACAATCCTCGGGGTTATTGCATGCTTCGAGCGGAATATTAGCATGGCGATTGGCTAACAATGGCGCCGGCATGATGCTGCCTGGGCTGATAACGCGCACTTGTGTTAGTTGGTACGCGATGTTACTGCTATTGAAGAATACCATGCTCATTTCTTACATAGAATTGTTTCATGTACACTTTCCCACTCTGTATATTAAATCAACCTATATATTGTTTTGTAGTCTGTAGTGTGTGCTCAACATTGATACAGAGTACGTTTTTCTTCTTTCTTTGAGATTTTTTTCTTTATTAACAGATTGAGTTCTAACTTCGAGCTCGATCTGTAAATAAACAAAAATGTACTACCTACTTACTAGATTTATATTAATGTAATGTGTAATGTAATTCTATACATGTCTTAATCCAATGACACAATTGATATGTTAGGATGTCTGTGGTCTAGCGTTCCGGCATCGAACTTGTCTTCTTGAGGTCCCGGGTTCGATCCCCGGGTCGTGCAACAAAAAAAATAGAAAATGTATATTTTTAATCCTCTAATATAAATAACGTTACCCGGGGTTGGATATGTTGTTGCCGATTTGCGATAGGCTTGCCACCTATCCCATTGTGTGACTTAGTGTCTTCGGCTAGTCGTGGGTGCCCTGGTTTGTGCGTCTGCCTAGTCCTTCGGGGATATGGGCGTGAAGATACTTACTTACATACTTACTATTGTACAGGATAGTATACATTACTATTGTACAGGATAGTATACAGACCGAACTGACTATACAGTAGCAGTTAATGCTAGAGATCATAATTTCTGTACTAAACAAAAGAGGGAGCAGTAAATATTAATATAGCGCAACCTGGGTGTTGAAACTTTGATCTGGTTCAACTTAATCTCTAATTTTATTGCGATATTAAAGGGAAAACAAACTACTGTTTATTGTAGTGTTGTCTATGGTGTGCGCTAGATCTTATAGTTCCGATATAAAATAAATGAGGGCCCGTCAAGTATTAATATAGCTCACCCTGTGTCGGGTCGGTGGCGTGCGCCGGCGCCGGCTCCTCTAATAATAGTCACATTCCATTGCTCCCCCACTTCCCCGCCGGAAACACCGACCACCTGTCGCCATTTTCTTTTTCATTCCTCACTTTCACCAGCTCATATTTAAGGGGATTCTACAAATTTGTCCACAAATAAAAAAATATGAATCGTGGACGTAACTTATACACTTCACTATAAATATTGTTTTGAACCAACAATTACTATTACAATGAAATTTCAGCAAGTGTTAACGATGGACTTAAGTAGGTACAGGAAACCATTGACTGCATACAATTTTGTTAAGCCTAGTTTCGGGATCCGAGGAAAATTGAGCTCTCTAATGGTTAATTAAAGGTAAAACTTTGTCTCTGGTAGCCATTATTACCCTGAGCTATACATATGATAAAACAGAAATAAATCTGTGTACCTACTTACATGAAAGATTTTTTAAAACATGATTGCTACGTATTGACAGGATACAGAATTTTGAGTTCTAAGTCTATGGTCATTAAAATTTGAATCACTTTGTCCGTTCTATTTCACCCAAAAACTACTATAAGGATGTTCATAAAATTTTGGTAATAGTTAAAACTTTTACTATTGCAAAATATTTCGTTTCCATCGCTAACCACGAAAGATCACTTCAATGTGTGAACACAGTCGCGGCCAGGAGCTAGTTGACTGTAAATAATTCAAAGCATGATCTCATTTTTCCAGAACGCTATAACAGGAAGTATTTGAAATAAAATTCGACAGGCAGGCTGCGTTTAGCTCAATTTGTCTACAGTTTCGATCCTGCTTTTTGTTGCTGTACAATTTACACCATACGGGTTTCTGTTTAAAATAAGGCCATAAAAACATCTTTCTCGTTAGAAGTTCGTGTCTTTCGCAATTTTCTTTTCCACTTCCAACTTTCCCCAGCCAACATTAAGATAAACGTCGATTACGTCCTATTATTCTAGTATTAAGGTTAAAGGTTGAAGAACACTGCCTCGGCCATCGTGTTCGCATTTGTTTCGTGTACCGTGCATAAACTGATTACATCAAATTTATGTAACGCTCTGCCTCCCGGTCTTGTATTTACAAGTAGGTATATTTACGTCATAAAATCCAATAAATATCAATGGCGCCTGTTTGTTTTGCTAACTTTCTAATGTTATCAGGACAGTATTCTATTACCGACGCGGATATGCACTTTTTGTAATGCGACCCTGTTTTATTTCTGTTTCTCGTGTTTCAGCGAGATGCTTAAGTTGACAAAAGTCGTGACATTATAGTCTAAGATCCAAAGTTAGGTCGGCTTACACTGAGCTGATGATAGGATGAAACTGATTTTATAGCAAATTATGTCAGAAAATCCTAAACATTTTATTTTTATTTCTTAAAATGGTTTTTATTAATAAATTGGTGCAACATTAAGATTTTGTCCCGACTTAAAATAGGTATAAGACGAAGTTGCAGAAGTTGGGTTGCTTGTTATTTATCTGGATTGCCAGGTATAAACAGATAATTGTCGAAGCTAGTTACTTTCACGGGATCGGATAATAGAAAAAAAAATCAACATATGTGCACTTTCATTATAATTTTATCACAAATTATGTTGATATAAAGAGTTGCCTGAAAAAAAATTGGAAACATGAAAAAAAAAAATTTTAATTAATTAAAAATATTCGATCCAGGATTTGTTCAGGCAACCCACTTTTAATATGATCGCTAATACTTACTTAACTGTAAAATATGTTTTATTCTATTATTATCAGCTCGCTTTAAGTAGATGTAGGTTCGGATCTTCTACTATTAGTTTTTATTCGAACGCGTTTAACTGGAGGTTACACTTCTAATAAAGACCTGGTGGCTCATTTCGTATGTTTTTAGTGATGATCACTGGGTAAAGTGTACTTCAAGTAGCTGTCAAATGACATGTTTTGTATATGCTGTCTCCTGTGACCAACAGAAAAAGAATGGAGATAGCAAATACAAAACACGGCGACAGTTATTTGATGTATACTTTACCCAACGATCATCACTAAAAAGATACTGAATAGCCCCGCTGATGTCATTTGTCATTGCAACTCACTCTAATGTACTGACCTCTCTTTCTGACAGTCTTGTGATGTCAACTAACAAATTCAAAGCGAAAGACAGGGTCAATATATTAGAGTAAGTCAGCAGTACTGGGACATTAATTTAAACGTGTATTCTTGTGATCGCGGTCTATGAAACATAAAAACAAATACGTTTTAGACGTTTTTACCGGTATAAATTGACTTTAACAAACTTATGATTTTTGTTTGTAGAGTAGTCCAGCTTAATAACCCACAGATTTCAAGTGTTGTTGCGGTTAAAGGAGTGGAGATTGCTAGAACAAATCTATTCACTATAGCTTCCAAGACATTTATGTTGTATTGCTTCGGAAAGACTTGCTGACATAGTACACATAGTAAAGTTTAATTGACCTTTCTACAATCGCTATAATCGTTTTCATTGTTGTGTGTCAGTTTACTATCCGTACTGTATTTTTGCATGACATTTGAATATTTTAACTGTCAGGCAAAAATCTTAGTAATTTAGGTGATTGTTTAATTATTCTACAAAATCAGTTGGAACATAGTCCAGAAAATCAGATTCTTTTAACGCTTTACTATATATCTATAATATTATAAACCTGGAGATTTGTTTGTTTACTTGAACGCGCTAATCTAAGGAACTACTGTTCCGAGTTGAAAAACTATTTCTACGTTACATAGGCCGTTTATCGACGAAGGCTATAGGCTATAGACGTGATGACACACATCAAGACTAATAGGAATGGAGCACCAATGAAGAATATTTCAAAATCGGGGGTATTTTTCTACTGAGAGCTTCCGGTGCGTGTGCCGCGTAAACGGTTAAAGTTTCGCAAAAATCGTATATGACAGAATTATTTCCCTTTACAAGTTCAAAAAATAAGTCCGCGACAGTATATGTTTATCTTATAAGGTTAGCTCACTTGAAAATAAAACTGAAAATATAGTGTATGCAGAAGTACTTTAAAAGAACATTAGTTTAGTACTATAATAAAAATAAAATAACCTACATAAACGGAATCGCTGGTTAAAGTCAGTGTTAGCCAAAAGTAATTATTCCACGCGGATGAAGTCGCGGGCGGAAGCTAGTTTAAAATAACTTCAGACACTCAAGACAAGGGATGGTTAACTCAAAACATAATTAGAGGTCGAGGGCAATGCTTTTTAACCATTACAGTGATCAGAACCCGTGGAACCCATCAGCGTGGAACGCTATTGAAGGGCTTGCATAGAGCCGTGAGAATACTTTTTTAGCCCATTTAGCTGAAGATAGACATCGTAAAGATGGAGTTGTAGATTGTTTCTGAAGTCTTACGTTTCTATAAATAATCTGTAAGTGCAAAAAGTTTTTTATTTATATTTGTTTATGTAAACTCTGGAGCTATTATAAATATTGCAAAGTTTACTTAATAATGTATAAAACTTCATGCACCTCAAGGACATCATAATGAATAACGAAAAGACAAGAATTATAAAATCGCGACGTAATACAATTAATAATACATACATACATATCTTCACGCCAAGTCTTATACGGTGTAGACAGAGAGTATCGAGTGCCAGACCTCACGATCCTGACAAACCTATCTAGCTTCCTTCACATTCATTACCCCTTTTCATACAAACACGCCGGTTTCGGAGACTCTTGACACCACCCTTTGATAATATCCGAGAAATCTGATCGTGGAATGTCAACCTAGGTCTCCCAGGGTACCCACATCGCGTTGTATATCTGCTTTGTCAATCTTTCAACTGTCATTCTTTCCACATGGCCGAACCAACGGAGCGTGCCCTAATAATAAAAAAATAAAATTGGTGGTTATTATTGTTATATTACTAATGAACAATTTGTAAAATACAATAAGATACTCAGACGTATAAATGAGTTTTCATAGAGTATGTAAAACGAAAAATACGGATAATCTGAGGGCTAGAAATATACGTCCTTTACTGACATCAACCGTCTTATTACTAACAATAGACTACAGTACTCCGAGGTTTAATTAAGTGCATATCACAGATTTTATTACACTGTAATAAAGACCGTAATGTCAAATTAAACCTTGGAGTATTTAAGTCGAAGTGTAATGATAAGGCGGTAGATTTGTCGGTCCGGGCTCCTTTGCAGAATAGACAATCTGCCTTCATGGCAGGCAGCTCGTAAAAGGCGAGCATAGGCTTATCTTCACTAAGACCGTGACATCTGACTTGGTGGTAGAGTTTCGCAGCGACTCACCCGGATTAGTACCACCGCCTTACCTATTCCTGCCGACATAACATCATGATGTGTTTGTGGTTCGGAGGGTAAGGTAGCCGGTAAACTTACTTTTGCTCGAGGTCTAACATCCCGGCCTCGGTTTGGCAACGCACTATTACCACCTTTGGTGTCTCTAGGCGGCGGAAAGTTCTTACCATCAGGAAATCCGTCTGCTTGTGTGCATTCCAATATAAAAAAAAATTATATTGCAACCTGACCTGCAACCTGGTTGCCGTTAAGCCTATTCAGTAGGTTTGTCAGCCTCCCAATCTTATTTGTTTAACGGAAAACTATAGTGACGGGCATTGAGTTATGGCGGCAAAACCTGTTGAAATTAAAATAGTTACCCGATCCGCGTTAACGACAAACAACATGTATTTTATTACCCGTCGTCGGTAATGAGTGAAAAGAAATTTCTCATTTTGTTATTAATTAACAAATTTCACTTTATACAATGTTTTCATTTAAATTTAATTGTTAATATTTAAATTTTGAAAAAAGTATGTGAAGTGAAACTTAGTGTAAGTTTTTCTGCCAGTTCACGATGCATGAGCATTCGTAAACTGGCAAACTCTTCAAAAATAGTTTGTCTCCGTCAAATTGTCGGGAAAGAATTTTTCTTTTTAAACAAATGAGACAAAGAAGAATGGATGAACGTCACTGGGCCGAAACTTGCCTTTACAAAAATACGTATAGATAAATCGTTGGAAAGTTGAGAAGGGATTAAATATAAAATAATAATAATCTAGAAGCTGTCTTATTTCCTTGAAGACACTCAATTTGTTCAAGAAACGCCCTTAGCAGATTGTAAGTCCTTTTTCGTTATTAGAATGATAAACGAAGAAGTCTCGTTGTCCACTGTCCTCGTACAGGAGCTAATTTTTCTGAAGAATTGGATTGCTTCGATGTTCATATGATGCTAATATTAAAAGTCGTAATATTATTGCAAACAGTTTTCATTTTTATTATAATGGTAGAAAAAAAAGAATGATAAAGCTACGGTGAAATTATGTCTGCATGTTTATATGTTGATTAAATATAATAACATCTCCCAAGACAGCAAGGACGGAAACGCTCCTTCCGGTGCCACATACGTGAATGGTCAATGGCGTTAATTAATGCACTACGACAAAAGCGGATCAAAATAAAAGTAGACTTACCATATGTGACAAGTCTTAAAGAGCCTACACCATTAAAGCGCTAGGAGTGGTAGCTAATGATTTGACTGAAAAAAAAACACGCACTGGACTAGGTCTGTGTCATGGATACCATGATTAATTCCCATAAAATTTTAAATTAATCAAGTAGCCACATATTCGCATGATTCTCAAAATTTTGATCTGTCAAGAAAAAGAAAAACGGAACTCCGTGAGCTGTACTCTAGACAAAACAAACTTAAATCTAGGAGTATTTTAAAGCACTGTCAGTATGACAGGAAACTATGATATTAGCGCTTAATTGATAGAAATAAAATTTTAATATTTATTTTAAAAAAGTGAAATTAATCTAAATACTCGTAAAAACGAGATTTCAGACATTAATAAAAAATGAGAAATTTGTGTAACCTTTTAGACAAGTAAACAGAAAGTTTAGTTTAATCCTAATAAGACTTACGTACATAATTATGTAGATATTCCTGAAAATATCTATAACCCTAAAATGTATGGAAGGAAGGATATATCTAACTGAAGTTCAAATTTAAGTTATTGTACAACAAACCTACCTACAAACTTTAAGAACACATGGTGAACGTTTGAACAAAAACGTGACCAAAAATAGTTTGTTCATTCAGGACTGTCGTGGAGAAAAACTTGTCTGAATAATAGTAAGATACAATGAAACACCTGTTAAGATTTTGTTTCTCCTTACTATAACATATATCTATTGATTGCTTGATACGTACATTCTTTCTCGATTTCTCAATATTAATGTACGTACTGACTGAAGGATGGATGTTATCACGACCTAGCTTTTTTTATGCTGATGAAGGCAAATAATTAGTGAGGTCAGAAAGAGGGGGATTGAAAGAGTTTGTGTAAAAATGAGAAAGGACAGGCTATGTCGGTTCGGTCGTAAAGAAAGAATGGCAGATGGAAGACTAACAAAGTAGATATATAATGCTAAAGTAGATGGGTGTAGTTACTCGGTAGGTCTAGGTTGACTAGGTCGGTCGAATCGTTCAGGTTTTGTTAAAGAGTCTCCGAAATCGTGTGTTTATATGAAAAGAGAAATTGATTTTTTTTACACATTCAATTACTAAATTATATAAATATATATTAAATAATAAAAAAATATATAATTTAGTATTTATATAAATAAATTATTTTAATTAAATAATTTATATAAATAAATAATAATTGTCAAAAAACCAAGCCATAGGGCTAAAAGCAAGTGAAAGTTGAAAACAACGCTCACGATCGCATACGTAAAAAAATGTTGAACCATTTTATGTATAGGAAATGGTGTACTTGTCAGCAATTAAAAGACCAGTTTGTCAAATTGACTTCCACGGCGACAGATAAGAGGCAGTAGGGTTTCCGCGCACGCAAATGCGACGATCATTATCTAAATGTGCCAATGGTTTGCACCAAGTTGGAGGACGTAATTATCACCTACTCAACACCTCTCAGTCCTGCTAATGGTCGCCATAACTCACTTCTGGTGAAAATTAGAGCTGTTTACTTCTCTAAATAATGCTTGAGTTCTAGATATCAAGCAAAACCATATCTGCTTTTGCAGACAATGTATAAAGCATACATTGTGTTAACTAAGGAAGTATATTTTCAAGTACCTACTAGACTCAAATTACCCAACAAGTGTTAAAACTAAAGATCTGTAATAATCTTAATGCAATCGTAGTGATGATAATACGGTTGGAAGTTTGTCAAATTGACTTTTACGACTTCAGATAAGAGGTAAATAGTCGACGATCGCTATCTAAACGTGCCAATGGTTTGCACCAAGCTGAAAGACACAATTATCACCTACTCAACACCTGTTAGCTCTGTTAATGGTTGCTATATCTTACTCCTGGTGAAAAACAGAGCAGTTTAGTTCTCTAAATGGTGAAGATAATGGTAAATGTATTGCAATCTTCGTTCTGATAAGGGTGAGAGGTTCAGACGTCTTTAAAGACTACCTTTACGTTTGCGGATAGAAAATATGCTTTCCAAATGGGAAAGCAATGTTACAAATCTAGGTAGGACCTGAATATATTGTAAAATTTGTAACCCAATTAGTAGTCTTCTAGTAGGATGCTTTGATATGTAATCCTTGATTTGTAACAGACACTTGTGTGATTTTACATACAGTCAGATCTGGCAGAGGTTCTCTACAACTAGTTTGGTGGCAAAGATTTATTAAAAATTTGCATAGAGCAACAACTTCCTTTGTGCACATTGGTTATATATCGCCCATACAGGTTTTTAATCTGTTGATTCATAAATGCTGGATGTTTCGGAAGTCAGCCAAAGACCAGTTCCATACTGTCCTGCGGCATTCTTCAGCCGTTTGTCACACGGCGATTCATGTAATTGATATGCCAAGAACGCCGTTAGGAGCAAGCCCGGGACCTGTGAGCCAAATGTGAGCGCTGATTTTTTGCAGATATTGCCTCGACGGGTCCTACATGATTTTGTGCACAATTGGTTAACATCAAAGACAGCGAATTTTATTTATTCTTCTACTAAACATTACTTTTAGCATCAGGACGTGACGATCCCATTACGATAACATGAAATATTCTTAATAATTTAGATAGTTAAATTCCTGCTCGTTTTTGGATTTCCCCTTAGGGACTCACTGTGCCTGTAACAAATCAAACCTTTGGTTTCTTTGAAGAACCTCAAACTTAAACTCAGTTTAAAACCTTAAGACCATATTTTTAAAGAAAGAAACACTTGTACTGTTTTACTTATCACTTATAATTTATTAGGTACTTTGTAATTAGTAGCCTGCCGGTTTCGCTTATACAGCATCATCAGGGCTAAAACTTAAACTACTCAACAATATTATTTTTGATGTGTAACTATAAATTCATTATAATGGGTAGATACAAAAAACTTTGATACGTTATACAACGGAGTTGCCCACTATAGATTATTTCACCACTAAATGGTGAAAAAAGTGCCATTTTAGAAAATATAAAAAAAAAACATGTCAATTGCCTCCACTAATTAATTAACTATTAAATTAAATTTACAATTTTTTAAATATGTAAAACTTAATTATTTATGTTAAAATCAATTAATTAAAAAGAAAAAATAATAATAATATAATAAATGCCCATGTCAAAATTAGAAAACATTACAAGGCTGCCAGGATAATAAAAGATTGTAATCCGGTATTTTACACGTCTGGATCTTTAAAACACCTTCTCTTCAATAACAAAACAAAGACATCGAAACTGGCGCATAGTGGTGTCTATAGATTGGA
>NJDC01000133.1:110268-152282 GCA_002245475.1 Calephelis virginiensis
TAAGTAAAACAGTACAAGTGTTTCTTTTTTTAAAAATATGAATATTTGGAAGTTTTACCAAGCGCCGACGATGGAAAATATCAAATACCTTAAGACCAATACAATCAAAAATAGTCTTATTCCTTCCCCTTGAATATTTCTCAATTTATCAGGGGTCGTTCTGTCTTATGTATTTTCGCCAAGGCACGGATCACAGGTTGTCATTAGCATGACAGTAAGGTCTTACCTTTTTAAAATTTTTGCAACTTTGGGGCTTTGTCTCTGCTTCATGGTTATTGCGAGATTTTAAATACTGTTTCAGCTTGGTCACTGCTTTGTCATCTTGTGACCATTCCATAAAAATAGAAAGTGTTGAAGTTATGTAGATGTTGATAAATTATTCAATTACACCCTAAAACTACTTTTTTATCTGAGAAACCATAAAGTGCTATTTGGTCGCATTTTAGTTTTCCAAAAGCTGATAAAGCTTAAGCAACGACGAAATTTGAAACCACTTGTTAATTTTTGTGGGTTAAAATTATTATCATTTCGCTAAATACCCAAACGTTTTTGCAATATAAATTAAGGTAGTTACCGTAAGCGGACCAACCTTTTAAGTTCAATGCACCCATTAAGACTGTCGAATTGTTTATACACGGTGTATGTTCTTTATGCTGTAATTGAGGTCTTAGCTGAATACTAGCCTACGCCTTTGGCTTGGCTCAACTACTTTGAGCGTCATAGGTTTTTCTTTAAACGAAGGTATTAACGCTCACACTTGACTGGTTTTTTTACAACAGAGTGTAGATATCAGTTTGTGCCCTTAACCTTCACATTTGGAAATTCAGATCAAAATGTATTATTAGTTTTTATATAACGAATTGAAGACGAATATGCCATTATGAAAAACTTAACTCGAATAACCTTATTGCTTTTTCTAAGATATCTTCAATGGACATACACAGACTCTTCAACCATTTTATTATATGTGCAGCTAAATATGAGAATTTATGTGGGATATTTAATGTGGCCTTGACTGACCATTTCCGGGGTTTTTAATGATGCTTAAAATTAAATTATGCGCTCTTACGTTATTATAATTATGCTCTTGCGAACACAAATCGCTCGGACGCTGAGATTTCTGTTTACGCTCAAATCGCTGTTACGGCATTTTTAAATAATGAAATTTCTTCGGTGGTACATGTGGTATTTATACAAATACATGATTCACGTCCAGATCTTGGATAAACCGTTTTTGTTTCATGAGTTTTTCATACGTTTTAGTTCGTAGCGAAGCATGAACCATATACCCAATCATACATTAGTGGCTTTTGGTTTCCACAAAAAAAAATATTTTTTGTTTTAAAAAAAATTTGCCTTTGTTTTAGTTCGTAACATTGATCATGTGTTGAACTTGGCTTCATGAGGTGTCTGGTGCCATCCCTGGGTCGGGCAACTGTAGAAAATGTCTATTCTCAATTTTTCAATATAATTAATAACATTCCCCGATTGGGAATACGCTTGCCAACGATCACGTTATAGGACTTAGTGTCTTAGGCTAGTCGTGACCCGCGGATGCCCTGGTTGAAGCTCTGCCTAACACTTCGAGATAACAGACTTTAAGATATTTTATTAAATAATTTATTAGTTGTGGATTGAAATATTTTTGTAAACACAATCTTTAAAATGAAAAGGCTTACCACTTTCCTCAAATGAGGTCCAAGACGAAAAGCGTGGTAATTGACGATATTTGTTTGAGCCTTCTCCTAATTACTGACAAAGACTGAACCACATTGATGAATTTCCCAGTTGAAACAACTCTCTAGTGATGTAACCCTCACAATTATGCAAAGTACAGTAGCAAACATAACCTGAACCATGTATTTTCCGATTTACAAGTACCGAACTTGCTTCATAAACTAAGATGTTAACCATGAGTTATCTGGTCGGAAACGCGGGGCATATCGAAACGTGGACGTATTTACGACTAGATTATACACTATTAAGCCAGGTTGTTTGAGTTCCCATGGCGGCGTTCAAACATAACACCCGTATATTGTGTGTTTATTGCCAACGCATTATCTTAGATCTTAATAACCTTCGTTATTTACTTTAAATGAAACAACTTTCTCCATAAGTTTTCTTTATGGTTCTGGCCATTTATGAAGAATAGTCTTCCTGCCAAGCAGCAGGTGGGCGAAAGTGTGTTTATCTGTGTTACCTGGCTACTAATAAGATAGTGCTGAGGTGAATCGACCGGATGTTCCTGTTGTCATGTTTAAATTTGATCGATCCTATGTAATTTTTTAAGTCTTCTGCGTAAGCAAATTTAATAACTTTACCTTTTTCTCCAATTTGGACAAGACAAGTGTCAACTCTATCGTAGTAACGACAGGAAAAATAAGATGATATATACCGTATCTGACAAATAATTGCAGATGTCTACTACATATTCTGACTGACGCATAGTAAATAAACTATTGTAATCTGAAACACTAGGGTGTTTCAGATTAAACCAATTTTTCCACTTCTCAATAGCACACTAAGAGGTTGTTACATCTTTAAAGCCTGTCCATCTTATTGTCTCTTAATTGTAATATTTGCCTTAAAATAACGAGGAGTTTGTTATAGTTTAACAAAACATTTTGAGGTATGTATTTGCCACAGGCGACCGCATTTATAACTTATATATCTCATCAACTGAGATCAAAACTATTACAGTTCATATAAAAAACTACCATCCGTAAGCAAAACAATTCGTTTCTTGGACATAGTACCCGGTCACTAGACGTTAGTTACGCTTTGCACACAAAATTATCAACATCAATAAACGGGTCGTTTTGCTTACCCGTTTATTGATCACAGAAACCGAGAATATGTCGATGAAGATAAATAATGTTTGCTATCTTTCGAATTATTATTTCCAAAACATTTAAACTTTCTCATGTAATAATTACGGCATATTAGAACGACCTTTAATACGCCGATGAAATAATGATTTATCATAACAATCATCGTATCGAAGGCCTTGAGTTTCGCAATGTATTGACTAAATATAGATTTATGTGGAAGCTGCTGATACTAATGATTTTTATACGTGGGCTTCGAATATGGCCGTGGGTACCTTTGAGTTTTATTAAACATAATTATGTGAATTAAGTAAGACAACTAAAGTGCTTTGACTTTTAATAAATTCTAAAATGCACTGGAATATTTTTAACTTCTTTTAACGATGATTAGGTGAACTAAGTGAGGCAACTAAATCGGTAAGTTTCTAAGAAAATCGAGATATGGAAAACGTCACCCGTCTCACTAATATATTTAATTACAATTATTTTTTGTTTATTAAAACCACAGAAAACGGTAAAGGAACACCTGACTGATATATTTGTCCCTTTAATTTATTATTTAGATAAGTAGAAAAAAGAGAAAACTGATCCGGCCAACTTTTGTTAAGTTTGTAAGGTTATACGTAGAAATGGCTGTTTTTCACTTAAAAAAGTCCTGTCTACTAAAAAGTGTTCACTAGTGGTAGAGTGCAGTGGAGCCACTTGCCCGGGTAGGGATCCACGGCCTTACCTATTCCTGCCACCATAATGACAATATTTGAGACTGCCTTAGCCAAGTTCTAAATGTAGTATTTCTTATCCGTAGGATTGTAGACCGTAAAACCAAGCCACAGGAAACTGACGCTTGCGATCAAGAGAGCCAAGAGCATGTTTATTGTCTTATCTCATAAAAAAATAAACAACGTGCGGTGACCACATTACTGAGTCTAGCAGAGACAACGGAAAAGGACACAAGAACAACACATAAAGCTTTACATCACAACGGTAGTGCCATTAAGCTATATTAATTACTACTGGAGGTTCCACTCCAAACGAAGAACTGATGTCATTTCCAAATGTTGCAGACTCTCTTATGTACCGGCCTCTCTCTCATTTTGACTTTGTTAATTGACATCACAAAATTCTCAAAAAGAAAGGTCAGTACATTAGAGGGTCAGCAGTATTCGGTAATGACATCAGTTTTTTGTTTGGAGTAATATAGCTTCATGGCTCTACCGTTCTAATGCAAAGTAGACGCAATTATCTATGGGCAGCTACAATATTAGGGCATGCTCATTATGTATAACTTTTATTTTGTTAGATGGGAAAGATCAGCGCTTCGCAATGTTGGCATACTAGCATAAGGTTTACTATCACAATTTTTCGTGTTTACAGGCGGTGTATTTTTCCATGAAAAAATCCATTTGCTTGTATGCCTGTCAAATTTATACAGACACAGGCATAATGATAAAAAATTATTGACGCTGATTATGAATATTACGTTCACTGAAAAGGCTATTAACGCCTAAAAGCATTTGCGATTTTTGTTTTTTTTTATGATATTGGAAGGCAAACAAACAGGATAAGAAGTAAGAAATTCACGCCGCCTAGAGACACCAAAGGTGGTAATGTTGTGTTGCTAACCTGACGGTGTTAGTAACGGTAAGCCTATGCTCGCCTTTTACAAATTGCCTGGCAGGAAGGCAGATAGTCTATCCCGCAAAGGAGCCCGGACCTCACGGTTTGTTCGCTCATACGGAAAATCTAGCTTATTCCTATAAGGATGGCAACACAACTATTATACTCATATCGCAATTCGTGTCTGAAAAAGATCACTATCCATTTTTCACGTTAAGCGCTTTGCCGTATGCCTCCTCTTCCATGAAAAATAATAAAAAGATGTTGTGGTGTGTGCGTTTCGCAATATAATCCGCGTATTATCAAATGGTCGAAGCATTGTCTGTAACGGTAATACTTGCCTCTGGCTCAGATGTGAGACGAATTTTATTAGTCAGGTGCAAGCTCCACTGACAGCAGCTTGAAGTTCATTCACCATTATAATATTATAACTCATAAGATATTTACTTGTATATACTTCTGTAATGTGGGGGTTACCAGATGTTTAACCTAATACCAAGCAAACCCCTTATCAAATTATTACATAGATGCAGTGATTTATGTGAGAACAAAAACTTTCATTAATATATTCAGTATCTTCACGCCCATATCCTGGAAGGGTTAGGCAGAGGCACAACTAGGGCACCCAAGACTATCCGAAGACACTAAGTCCCATATTGTGATAGGTGGCAAGCCTTTCGCCAACCGGACACTTATCCAATCCCGGGCAACGTTATCTGTCTTACAAAATTGAAAACTAAAATTTTCTAGTTTTTAGTTTTCCGATTCGGGGATCAAACCCGGGACCTCATGAAGTAAAGTTCGACGCTGGACCGCTACATCACAGAGGCGTTATATATTCATATTGAAAGAAACACTTTTTAATTAAAAAAGGTCTAAATGTACAAGTCTACCAGCTATTTTTTTCTCACCAGAATGTGACAGTGTAAAACAATGACATTATGGCGCCATGAAAAGGTAAGGGGAAAGCAACTGGATATCTATACCTATATTAATACTTGAAGCAAAAACTTTGGACCCCTTTTTACGAAAATTGCTCTGACGGAGGAGTATGAAAAGTGCAGAACGCTAATATTTTTTAATGTTAATGTTTATAAAGTGTATTAATTCAAAAAATAAAACGTTACACGTACTACCATGCATTTGATACACACAAAGAAATATGTTGATGATAACGATAAAAGATCACAGATGGCGCACTAACTATTCAGGAAACAAAGTAGTTGGTCTTGAGAAATGAAGATGATGATGAAGTTGTTCTTATCAACAAGATATTAAAATTTATATTGGTCTAATACTAGTATTTTAAAATATGTGAAAAGACAAGAAACTTAAGTTTATAGATGCATAAAATACTTTGCAAACCTAAGGGCACGGATGTTAGGTCACTTGTGCAAGTGTTTTGCGTACATTACTATTCAGAGCAGAAGTTCCGTTGTTGAGTTTCGCTGCAGTACCCAACAGTACCAACAATGTTGTATATCACACTTAGTTGCTGTCGTTTGCCACAATCGCATCACAATAGTAAGTCGCCTTAATTGTAGAAAAAATAAAAAAAATGAGAGGTGTCTCTCTTTCTATCTTTCTTATAGAGAGAGAGACAGATAGAGAAATATGCGCACCCCGCTCAGCTTACAACCAAGCGCGCTTACTAAGCTGCGCTTTTGTAATTGTCGCGACAACTTTTCATGAGATTTTTCTTCTGTCTAGCTCCCTTTCACAACGCGCAATAAGAAACTTTCCAAAACGTTCCAAAAAATGATAAATATTTTTCTGAACACTTTCTTCCCGTTTAACAATAAGCCTTTCCTTATTGTCCCTTAATTTATATTAAAAACAGTAAGCGCATCTTGCCCATTACAAATCCTATCACGTTCCTTGCATCCGTCATTTAACTGAACTCTTCCTAGAAAACTAAATAGTCCACACGGTTAGGGGTACATTTAAACGTCTTATATTACCTTTGTTGATGGTCAAGGGTAGCTGGTATCTTATCAGGTGCGCGTGCTGAAAGCCAATAAATGTTATCGCGACCAATTCGAAATTACAACGGGAACATGATTCAACATGGCGCATTTGGAATTAAAGTGAAACATTTTGTTCTGAGAAGGCAGAGCTGAGGTATTCTTACCCGACTTTAGGTTTCTCCAGCAGTACCTCTTGAAAGTGAAGCATTCGCATTCTAAGAACATACATCTCAGTACATCTATTTGAACAGCTTAGATTTGCTTTCTGGGAAGTCGGAACTTAGAAATGATGAAGAAGATTTAGGCTCTTCAAAACCGTGATATAGCAATCGTATTTTTTTATAAAATCAACAAGAGAATATATACTCTTGTTTTATTTAGTTTATTCGACTAATAATATGGAATATTTATCAAAAAAAAATCCTTGTATTGGTCCGGACTCCTTTGCAGAATAGACCTTCCTGCCAGGCAGCTTGTAAAAGGCGAGCATAAGCTTACCGTCACTAACACCGTGACATCTGACTAGGTGGTAGACTTTCGCAGCGACTCACTCGGTTTGGTGCCACCGCCTTAGCTATTCCTACCGTCACAACGTCAGTGCTAGGCAACGCACCCTTACCATCTTTGTTGTCTTTAGACGGCGTGAATTTTTTACTATCAGGAAATCCGTCTGTTTGTTTGCTTCCCAATATCATAAAAAAAGACGGTTTGCACTCCGGGAGTGCCGGCAGAAGTGAAAACTTGAATATTAACGTTGTGCATTTTTGATATTTTGGAATGGTTAGGGAATAAATTTGCACAAATTGCTTTTATTATCGTATGCTTTTATATGTCTTGCGCTATCGTACACAGACATGACTACACGAACATTCGCGTAAGCGCACTGCGCCGTCTTACGAATTTTCGATCAGGTCACGTGTCCTGACGCGAGCTTAGAAGTTTTCACTTCAAAAACATTTTAACATTTGTATGGGCAGATTATTTATCGCAGAAGCATTTCACACTATAATTTGTACATTAAGGTTCTAGGAAGTCATCAAGACCCAACCCGATACCTTGACTAATAGGACGCGCACGTTACTATGCAAATTGAGTGGAATCGTGTTCATCTTGGTCCTTAGAACATGTTTTAATTAGATTCAAGTGCCTAGATCATAGATGGGTTTCGTGACTTGAAGCTCTAGAAAGGCTGTCATATTTTTTTTTCAAACTGATGAATGACTCTTCAGCAGTCTGAACAGGCACTATCAAACTTGTTATGCTTCCATTTTCCCTTTTTTACTTTTAGGTAGTATGCTCTGCGATGCTTTTATGTAGCTGCAATACAGTTTAGAAAAATATCAGACTAGTTTTATTGGTCTAATATAGGTTATATTTTTGTAGTATCTACATAATTTTTGGGCAAATATGTGGCAGTACGGTAAATATATATGGTTTGGGTGTGTTATCATATACCATATTTACCGTAACCTTGCTTACAGTTTCTTAATTTATAAGTGAAATAAGTATCACATTATCGAGTACTACCGTATTTATTTTTTACGGCATCTTTGTCGGTAATTCTTTTAACCAAATCCAAAAAAGAGGAGGTTCCCAATTTGACTTTATTTCGTTACGCAATTATTCGGCCAATAGCCAACCACTGTTGATAATTCTTATTTAGAAAGATAAATCGTGATTCCAAAGTGGTCCCATATTAGTTTTATCGTGATTCGACTAATCGTTTTTGAGTTACACTTAATCACTACATAGTATAAAACAAAGTCGCTTCCTCTGTCCCTATGTCTGTGTGTATGCTTAAATCTTTAAAACTACGCATCGGATTTTGATGCGGTTTTTTTTAAGATAAAGTGATTGAAGAGGAGCGTTTATATTCATATTTTATACCCGTACGAAGCCGGGGTGGGCCGTTAGTAATGCTTAAGTCATGGTAGTTTGCTTTGCATTAGTAGGATTTGGATAAAATTTCGGAATCATTTGATATCTTTTGAAATAAACTGATCAAAACGCGACATGGTACAAAACGAAATAGGTAAAGTCGGTTGTTTGCGGTTTTATTGCTCTTAATTTTAAGTAAAGGAGGAAAATTTTGTGATCCTTCAGTGAGTCATTCCAGAAATGTTATGTACAAGAGTTATCACGTTTCACTGTCGTATAGTCATACCAAATTTACTGGAAAGTGTGGTTGGTTTTCAGTATAATACACCATGCATATGTTTTGTTCTGTAATGATATTGCAGCGTTCGCGTGATCGGATGTTATCCTAAGTTATGCAAGTATCTTTGTTGTGTTGTTTCACATGCCGCCTCTAAACATAGTGCAAGATTTACGATCGGTATCGCTTTTTGGTAATGGTGTTGTTCATTATTTTTGTCATTGTTGTCACGAACCATAAATGACGTGTTTTGTCACGATTCTTGGTGTGATTTCTAAAGGATACATTCAATTCAAAGTTCGTGGCTTTAGTTATTGGATTCCGTAATACGTATGTGGATTTCCTTCATTTTCGAAATTCGAATTCTTAAACTTTCGTAAATGTTTTTTTTTATTAGCATCGTCAACATTACAGAATGGCGAATTCAACATCGTACCACCCTTAATAGTTAAATTTTATCCCAAATATTGAGGTGAAGCAATTATTTTCGAAAATACTTTTAAACAAAAACATTATCTTTAAGACTTGGTCATGCTATTGTTCATTAGCATAAACTTTATTAAAGTCTGTTTGCTCACGATAAGATGTTACACACTAGACAATGTATTTATATTTAAGTACTTTTCAGTGTTTTCTGTCACATAAATAAAATGAGCAAACTCGTTCGTTGCTCATTGCGTCATTGGCTTACGATTCGTCTCCAACTTCGCTACCGATTCGCACTGGCAATTCAATTACAGATACACATGTAAATGTCATTCTGCAACGAATCTATTGAGATAACCATTAAACCTAATGCTCTTGCGCAAATGTTGCACCACTTTATTACGGACCGATCAAGTACGTTTGTTCTTCATTATATTAAGCAATCGTTGTATTATCTTCTTGCTCTGGGTTTCTACTTTAAGTGTTATTTTTTTGATCACATTTACTTTACGCCTTACATGACGCCTTATCTATTGTAATCGAGAATCGGAAGTTTTATATTGTATACGGGTTTTTTTTAAGTGATTATTTTGGTTACATCTTTCAGCTGGAATTTGGTAACTGATTTTATCAATTGACACTGATTGATTAGGTATTGGTGTTCTGTGTATTTTTTTTAACTGTTAATAATTAGTAATATTAAATTGTGAAATAGAAATGGAATTATTTCACATTGACCATTGAAATGGTTATTGTAAGAAGTGGTCACTAATAATAGAATACAATATAAAATTTCCTTAAACAGTATAAAGCACAAAGTTCTCAGGAGAGCAAATCTTTACTTCATTATGATTTAATTAAGCTGAAAAGACGTTCCATTTTGTTAAATTGATTCTTTTAAATTAGTCATTGATTATGACTAATTTTAACAAGATGGTCCAGTAAAAGATAGGCTGACTGAAATTTCGTTATTTATGCTTATAATAAATCTGTTGAGCAGTAAATTTTGTTCATTGAAGATATAAAAAAATGTTGCAGATGACTAAAAAGTGATAGCAAAAATTCACGCCGCCTAGAGTTGCCAAGCAAAAGTAAGTTTACCGAATGCCACCTTGTCAGATGTCACGGTGTTAGTGACGGTAAGCCTATGCTCGCTTTTTACGACCTGCCTGGCAGAAAACCAGATGGACTATTCTGCAAAGGAGCCCGCACCAGTACGGAGAAAAAAAATGGGATGAAGTTTATTATTCTACTTCTAAAGTACCCTATAGCTATATTTTTTTATATTAACTAATATATTTTCTCATTGTTTACAGGTAAGGTGTTGAAATTTGTATAAGCGTGATACAATAGAGGTAACTATAGCCATTACGACTGAGAAACTGTCTAGTTATGCATTCAGAGAGGGCGCGTGTATCATCAGTATGCGCCCGCGCACCTCACGGATGCGATTTGACCAATGAATCACTCCCGTTTCTTTGTAGTGACGTGACGTCACGATTTCGATGTCGCACGCGCCTCAAACACGAAATTAAATTATATTGACCGTTATCTATTTATGTATTTTCCATAATTAACTCATCATTTACATTACCTGCGACTTTTTATTTGCCGCGAGTATTAATTAATTTAGACGACGAATTGAATTGTAAAAGCCAAGACAAATAATTTCTATAGCTTTATTTTAACTTAGAAATTAAGCTACATCTCATCAAAAGTTTTGAAGTGACATCTGTAGGTAAAACTCGGACGGTGAGACAGTGATAGAGATAATTTATTTCCAGAAGGGAAGCATTAAGCAGTTACAATGTAAATAAGGTACAAGTTTAAACATATTCCAACCACAACATGGTATCCGCATATCATATATTGTAATACTTATCAATATTACCTAATCATTAAAAGACATATTTAATTGATTATTCATCTTAAATTACATTTTTTAATTATTTGAAACTATCTGTTTGCCAGACTTCGTTAGCATAAAATAGTTACGATTTTCATACAAATTTTCATCTCCTTTCGTAGTCCTTTATGGGTTGATTTTTGTGAAGCCTTAATTATGTTAAGGTTGGCCACTGAATTCAATTATTCTTAACTATCTCTACGCCCATATCACCAACAGCGTAGGCAGAGGCACAACCAGGGCACCCCGACTAGCCGAAGACACTAAGACCCTCATCATGATAGGTGACAAGCCTATCGCAAACGTGTACAATCTTAACTCGGATCTTTAGCTATATGCATATCAAATTTCGATATAAAAATTTCATCAATATTGGTTCAGCGGTTTACCCGCAAAAGAACAACATAATGACAGATGTTCTTATTTGTAATTTTAGTATGGGTTATCGTTTATCTTTTAAATAGGCATTTAAGTTAAGGACTTTTAATTATACTTTACTAGCGGCCCGTCCCGGCTTCGCACGTGTATAAAATAAACATATGAACGTTCCTGTTTAAACACTTTGTCTATAAAAAAAAAACCGCATCGAAATCCGTCGCGTCGTTTGGAAGATTTAAGCATACAAAGGGACATAGAGACAGAGAACGCAACTTTGTTTTGTACTATGTAGTGATTTTTTGTAACATCTTGAATAATTTCAAAATGATAATAAATTAATCGATAAATTATAGATCCCAAAGAAATCTGAATGTGCAAACGGCCTTTGTCTTTATCTATGAAAGGAATGGCTAATAAATAGGCAGTGAAGCAACAGGAATAACAAACTCCAATCTATGGCAACATTCATCATGTCTCCGCTTTCAATCGTTGACGTCCGCTTGAAAAGGACAGAGCTATCCTGCAAGCTGTATAGGCAATCGGTCAAACAACCGGACCATTTAGTTTCTGCCATCTTTTACGACAATCGCCATTGTGCGCAAACGCATAAGCTCTGCTACAATAGGGATGGCAATTGCCACGCCTTTTTTAAGTTTATTAGGATTGCCATTAACGATTTTGTTTCAAAATGCCCTGTTGTATTAGTTTGTTGCCAAAGGATATGCCATTCTCGATTTTATGAGTCTTTTGTGTAATAATTATATAAGGGATTTGTAGATTCAGTCTGTATCATAACTTTACTAGGTGGTAGAGTTTCACAGCGACTCGCCCGGATTGTTACCACCGCCTTACCTATTCCTGCTGCCATAACGTCGCCATAACGTTCTGGTTTGGAGGGTAAGGGAGCCGGTAAACTTACTTTTGAACGAGGTCTAACATCCCGGCCTAAGGTTGGCAACGCACTATTACCACCTTTGGTGTCTCTAGGCGGCGTGAATTTCTTACCATCAGGAAATCCGTCCGTTTGTTTGCCTTCCATTATCATAAAAAAAAATAACTATGAAGTCTTTATATATCAGTTAGATGTATGATTCTTCTGCTTTAGTAAGAATAGTGGCGTTTCAATATGTTATTTTTTTAAATGAATATGATTTATTGAAAGTGTGCCCGTTTTTCTTTAGATTATGTAGTTCAGTAATAATAGAATTTAGTTGACCAACCTTAACATTTCCCTAGATAACTTAATCGTAGCCTTTGCCCATACGCCTCCGTGTTTCGCGATATCTCACGTGAAAGCTTTAAAAATAGCTCAGGAGTGAGAATAACGGTCGCACCTCATGGCCGTATCTAGGCCTGCGATTACGGTGTCTCCTTCAGAGTTATTAGCTGTCAACAAAGACTGTGGTTTGCGGTGATAGCGACTTCATGGTTCCGACTTGAATGTTTCACTGTATTCAAGTTACACATCCGCGGTCGCTAGCATTCGAGACATTGTAATGTGATAGTACACCCGACAACTCTCTCTATGTGGAAATACAGAGCGTAACGTTTCCTGTTGTACTCTCCCGTAGATTAACAGTACTATTGTGTTGTGTTTCGAGATTCGGTCGCAGTGTGGTTCAAAGGGCACCGTTACAGCATCTCACAATGGAAGCGAGAATTTACTCCCGGTTTTCTGGTTTCTGCAGATGATTATCATTCTGTCGCTTCTAGACAACTTCCTTGTTTTGACACCAATTTTGCGTTCTGATACTCAAACACCCGGAGCCGGTTTACATAATGCGCTGTTGCCAGCTTTATTGTTTGGATTATTAATGTAAGCTCTCAAGTAATTTTAACTTTAAGTGATTTCTTTCATGGAAATCAAATTTTTGAATGCTTCAAACTCGGATTTTCCTGTACATCGTGTTACATGGTATCTTCACGCCCATATCCCCGCAATGGTAGGCAGAGGCCCAACCAGGCACCCTCAACTAGCCGAAGACACTAAGTCCCACAATGTGATAGGTGGTAAGACCGGGCACATATCTAATCCCGAGCAACGTTGTTTTATTTTTATTAGAAAATTCCCGGGACCTCAGGCAGTAAAGTCTAACAATTGAACCGCTAGACCACAGATTGTATTGCATTATTTTAAAAAACTCTGTTTTGATGGATTCGTTCAGACGTTTACAAATCAATGACCAATTTTCAAGTGTGAACCGTTCCGTGAATTTTTTTCTGAACAATTTTATGTAATCTAAACAATTCAAATTGGGCGTCTTTAAACCAAGAGATAGTTTACCTTCTAGTAAAGTTTGCTTCCATAATCAAGCCTTTCTGTTTCCATCAGGCTGATTAGTGCCTCTTGCATCTCTAGCCTCGTTTGTTTTATTCTATTTGTTTGTTTTACATATACCATTTTTTTATTATTTTTTTTCAGTTTCTGAGTTCATTTTGTTTAACATATTAGTTTAGCAAAAGGCCTTTTGATGATGCTTCTATATGAGTAATGATAAATATTTTCCAAGCCGTATAAGATTATCTTGATTTGAGTTACATAGGTTAATTTGTTTACATGTAACGTTTCCTTATTTGGATTGTAAAACGATCTTCAGCTGGACACGTCCGCTCGTGGGTGACCGTTGCCTCGAACAAATCAATTTTAGTTTAAAACAAAGGATCTCTCGTTTTTTGAAGTGGCAGATTTAGTCATTATGCTGCCTGTAGGGCTGTCAACCATACTTTATTTATACATTAAAAGAGGAAAATTTATAAAGTAAAAGAGGAAATTCTTAAGTTGGCAAAGTACCAATCACAACTAGATATAATATGTCATCAACATTTCGTACTATCAGTAAGTTTGTTGTACGATAATATTATCATACGATAATTCTTTTTCAATTTTATCTATACATGTATTTTATAATTATTATAATATATATGAAGGTTAAACTTCAGGTCCAAATTTGATATTGTTTAAACTGAAGGGTTAGTTTTAACTAAATTAGCTATTTAAAAGAAATTTGTAAAAGGGTTTAGGTAGATGTAAAAGATATTTTTTGCCTCTAAATTTTGTACATCAGTACACAACAATCATGACATCGTATAATACTGATAATTGGCAACCCTGGCAGTCGTTGTTGTGTCGTTATTTATTCAAAATTGGCAAGGTCGTTTATTAATTAACTTAATCGTCGTATTTGTTTATTTATAGTGTTGGAAGGAACTCAAACATGCGGATTTTATAATTATGAGAAATACTATAGACAAAAAAACTAAGTGGTGAGTTGCATATTTAAAGTTAGGAGTTTAGTGCTACTTAGCAGGTATACACTTATCTTTTATTTTTAAAAAAAGCTCGCTACCAATTAAATTAATGTTTTAAAAAAAGTGCATAGCGGTCAGGAGCTTCGTTACAAAGTGTCGCAAATTGTTTCGGAACATATTTAGTTTACAGGATTACTATTTTCAACTTTTAAAAAATCAAACATCTCCGTGCCTATATCCTGAAAAGGTAGTTAGAGACAGCCAGGACACTCACGATTAGCCGAAGTTACTTTTAGTCCGACAATATAATAGGTTTGGAAAGCTATCTCCAACCGGGCATTTTTCAATCTCAACGTTTTTTATTTAAAAAAAGATGAATATTCATACTTACGTACTATTCCATAACATTCAATACTTCCGTACTGATACCATAAACGCGATAGACTGTCTGTTTATTTCGCTTTAACGGCTAAGCTGCTATACCGAATTTGATGAAATTAATACGCATACATAAACATAGGCTATTTTTTTTTCAAAAATCAAACCTTATAGGATTATAATGGGGGATGAAACTTTGTACGAAAGTCTGCTCTGTTGAAGTCGCCGGTGAAATATGTATATTATAAATAAGTATTTAGTTAATATCTAGATGATAGATGAATGGATACGTACAATATTCATAGACTGCTGCAAGATGCCGTGATATCTCAAGTCGGGAGCGCCGCAAGCGAGTACTATTGCATTAGAATTACCGACCACCCTGACAGACTCGGTTATGTTTTGCAATTCTTAAGATCTTTTCCTACCGTCGTTCTCCCCAGATTTAAGATTTCATACCTACATATTTTGACGCCAAGTCCTTTACAGGGTATGCAGAGAGTTTCGACTACTAAAAGTCCAGGATATATGCGTACCTGCTCACCTTCCTCCATATTCACCCTTTTGATACAAACACGCTGGTTTCGGAAACTCTTTACACCACCCTCGGACATAACACGAACGATTTGATCGTGGAATGTCATTGATCGTGGATGTTTGTTAACTTAATTCCACCAACACCTGGATGGCCGAGCATTGAAAAAACACTTGTCTTACACACTTATCTTGACTCGGACCCGAGTTTTCTGGCGTGGGCTCGCCCGTTTTCCCACCTAAACTGTTATACCTAACCTAGAGGTGATTGCGAAATTTACCTTCGTATTCTAATGGTATCGTAGCGGTTTTTCATTTCCTGAAAGTACATATAAAACCACGTTGTGTTAAAAAGAAAGCTAGCTAGATCGATTTATCGTTCCCGTAACCTCCTCTAAACAAAATTTCATGTAAATAGATAGAGGTGTTTTCGAGATACATGAAATACCATCTTTAAGAATCTATTATTATCCATACCATCATTAACGTCCTGATTGATTCTCACACTTAGACGATGATCACAATCAAAAAATTTGCTTACCTTGATAACATAAATTAGTGTAATTTGTCCAAGGTATCTAAATTTATGATAAATTTTACTATAGTTGTAGCCATAAAAATAGAGGGAAACGCATTAGAATCAGAATTTACAATAAAGCATTGAAATATACAATAACCATAACTTATGAGGATGAATGTGGACATTGTGCTCTTCTTCGCCGGATAATCGGATCAAGTCCACACGCCTATCAAATATGCAAGCTTGCTCTGATGCTGTTCGTCTCGGAAAGATTTACGATGGCGACAACACAATACCTTTATGTTTCCTTCAAGCTTCACGTCTTGTAATCCTTCACCAGAGACGTTATTTCTTGCTCCGATTCTAACGCATGAGCTCATGGCAACCCCGCAAACTTATTGTCCAGTCTCATTGTTAATAATTTGCGTCAGTAAATCTTTTCACCGAATACAATAGCGTTCACCGGCGATTATTTTCAACTGTCGGATATTAGCATGGGCACGTCTATGACCCCCTAACCGAGCATTGTTTCCTTCAATTTGAATAGAAAATAATAGCTTCAGGAATTGCATAAGTAGAACAGCGAAAGATTGTCAGTGTTTTCTCGATAGCCTTTAGGTACTGGATATTGTTGGGTCTTATGTAATTTGCTGTGGTAATGTATCCTTGGGTATTTATCTGCGTTGACATCGCTTTGACCCTTAATTTTGTAATATCAGCTGTTTCTTCCGACACCTGTCATGACTTCTAATGTGAACAAAACTGCGATAGTCGTGTTTAGTGGATTGTAATGGTCCCTAGTCATACTATGTAATGGGTATTTCTTTCGACATCTGGGAGCGACACTTTGCTAATAGTATTGTCTCGTCATTGATGTGAATAGTTGAAGAATGGTTTTAATGCAAGTTTTAATTAATTATTAGTTTTGACAGTGGCATTGACAAGCGAAAATCATCAGTTAGTGGCTTTCAACTACGAAATGGCAAGGAATAAGAATATTCTAGGTCTGTGAAGTTTAAGAAAGATTTAGTGTTATTTTTAATTACTTGGGAATTTTTGTATTACCTATTAGCACATAATTATAGATGTGCTTAATAATTATAACCAGTAATGTATAGACTATAGACATTGATAATGGACCATATAATTTATAATGTAATATAATATAATGTAATATATTGCTTGGAATACTATTAGTCCAGAAATAATTTTCATGCGTTTGTGGTCTCACACTTTAAACAATATCATTGATCCTAAAAATGTAGAAGTGGCTGGTAACTTACTAGCGAACAACATGTTACCATTACTGCAGTAATCCTTTACATTTTATTTGCCAAGATAAAATTATGCACAATTAGAAAACTAGTTATATTGTAAGCATGATTGTATGCATTACTAAATAAACGATCTCGGCTGCAAGGGAGCATACTGTCACTGACCCTCAGCCGGGTCTAATACCCATTAATTATTCTATTACACAAATGGCATTGCTTATCCGCCGCGCGTTGTTTGATCATACGCTTCAATTCACTCCAATATCATGAACTTGACTGAATGGGCAGATGCTAGTCCAGTTACCGCTTTCATTTTTATTTTCTGGTTTATTTTTATGCAGTGTAATAAACAGGCCAGTATTGTATGAAATTTGTTGTCACATTGTCAATGTTTATTAGATAAGCTAATAATATCGAAGAGATGCCAATTTATAAGAATATTATTAACATTTCAAAATTATTGCATTACATATTTTTCTGTTTCTTTTTCTTCGTGCTCAAAACTATTTTGATTAAAATAGGTATCTGTGGCCTTTTTGTTGACAATTGCAAAAGGATTTTCAAATACATGTACAAAAGTTCATTATTACATTTACATAAGTATAGGTTGGAAATTCTGCATGGGCGTTTTCACCGGATAGTTAATGCTTCCATTCAATATCTTCATATTCCAGGAAAATATGATTAGTGTCGAATAATCGATCATTAATACGCTTCTAAGGTTATATTTATATTTAAGCACTTTTTCCGCATCACAGGAATGCTACTTGATTCGCTTTGTAGTTAAATGAAAGATGGTGATAGAATTTGAAGTCATGTATCTTCTTCTTCAATTTCAGTACCTAAAGTCCTAGGCGCTAATACCTACGTGTTAAAGTTCCATATAAATTAACAAAAAGAATATCATCTATCAATTGTTTTACTGTTCGCTTCTTTATTTAATTTTGAACCTTTGTATTTCTTCGAATTTTTAAACTGTCCGTTTGTTAACTGTACATGAACTACTTAGAACCATTCTCTTAACGTTCGCCTCTGGCTATGTAGTATCAAATGCTCCAGATCCAATATTCAACAATTTGCTCACGTTTAATGAAACTATCCGTGCACTAATGACCAGAGTCCCGTTCGTGACCCTCCATCCCGCATTAAGGTGAAAAGTTATCATGTACTGGGTATGCTTACGCACGCGACCCACTTCAACTAAGTGGCCACTCTGATGAATGGGGATCCATTTGGGAGATAGATGATCGGATAAGGCAACACATGAGGTATCGTAGGATAACGTCGTACATTAGTTTCAATTTATTGCATTAATCTAGTCTTACATTTGAGTGATTGCTCCATACTTAGATTTATTGGACGAATTAGTGGCGTTTTTATCATCAAACGTTTGATTAGGTTTGACCATCTTTTTCCGTTTTAATATTGTATGTTCTAGCTTGTCAAATTGATTTTTTGTTTTCTATTTGTATTTTCAATAGCCATTCCAAATATATTGGAGGCAATGTAACAAATATTAGATTTTTGATGCCTAGATTAAGTAACTATATTTTATTTATCCATTTTTATGTTGTGACTGGTTTTTTTAATTTGTGTTTTTAACGAAACAAGAAAATCGATCGCTAGTGGTACGATATACGATACTAATATTTGAGATTTATGTAAAATACGAAGGAAGAAAAATTCATTAAAACTTTTTTAAAACGTATTTTCTTCTGATTATATATAATTAAAAGTTTATATATTATAATACACATAGTAAAATATGATTTTCTTAAATAGCAGATTTATTACAATGTAAGGTTTTGATTTTCAACACTGCAGAGGCATAAGCTTAAATATCATAATGACGATAACGAACCAATCTAACTTTATGCTCAATTCTCAATAAATTATCAATAATTAATATTCAAATACAAACAAGTTTCTCATAAAATTTTAGGCATAAGAGAAGGAGCATAGTAATTGAGGCTCATTCATTAATTATAGACGGTTAATCGCTATAATAGATCCGGCCGGGCGCCACGAATACATTATACCGCGCGTCGGCGTTCGCCGCATATAACTTGCGAATGTGGTGCCATAATAAATATTAATACTGGTTGATATTTTACATTTATAGCGTAAAAGACTAATGTTTTGATTTATTTATCATTCAATTATATTAATCCATTTTGTATTTACATTGTAATATTTTTAGGTTCAAGCTTCTTGTGGGTGTGCTTGTCAAAATTAAATCACAGGGTATTTAATTTTGACGGTTTGTTGTTTTGACAGTCGTGATCAATTTGTGTGACTAATTGCACCGAGCTACGCTACTATCCACACCAAAATATGACAGTGGCGAGCAGTTACTATGATTTACTTTATTGATATGGTGCTTTCTATTAAGCAGCCATATTTAATATTATAAATGCAAAAGTCTGTCTCTCGGTCTGTTCGTTACGCTTTCACTGCTAAACCGGTGGTTGTACTTTTTGACTATAATGGATAGGGGATGAAAGTTTTTATGAAAATCATAACTACACTAATCTGACGAATTCGTGAATAAATAAATTAAAGACTGTTAAAGTTTATCTAAATTTTGTCTAAAATTTAAATGTATCCAAATTGTCAGATATGATATCGGTTAAAATCGTTTCGACCTTGGCTTATAGGTATAATATTTAAAATATGTTGATCTATTCAAATGCATACAAATTAGAGGCAATCCTTGACTGTTGAATAACTTATAACAATTATAAATGAAGTTGCAAATTCGTCTTAAAGACTTACAAGCCTCGCCGTAATGTATCAGCGTCTAATTGCATTAATAAGGCTCTTCCTCTTCGCCGGCGCCAGTGGATACAGCATTCACATGGCTCAACCGTACAGCAGTTGTGTATTTAACTCCGGTTTAACCAATTACTGGTTGTAATAACACAATTGTACGTCGATGTCTTCATTCCTCGATTATGTTGGAGCCGGTCTTCAAATAGATCTTATGTTTGTTAATATTCTTACTGTCCCGCTAAAATATGATGTAAACTACACACATAATCCATACCTTCTGCATCGTACAAATCAGGTCTTCAAGCGAATGAATTTCCTGATGGAAAGCAGTCCTTTCTAAAAAATCTTCTTTATCTTTATCTTTTAAAAAGACAGCTCTTATAAGCGTTGATAACGTTTTTTTGTTGTAGTAGTTAGCGAATAAGCATACGGCTCTCCAGATGGTGGGAGAGGGAGATAAACCCTGGCTCTGGTTTTGTTAACAGACGGTCAAACGGTCAACTCCTAAAAGCAGTGTTTCTGGAGAAATAATTTTAACATTAGCAAAAAGGCTTCTTTTAGCTTAATGTTTCAACTTTCTCTCTTAACATCTCTTTCTCTCCGATGACTAGTTTATTTTCGTGCTAGGTATATTAAAAATCTACTCTCAAGATCTTACAAAAATAACTATACGATTCTAATAATTTTTCCTCATCAATTAACACGCTGATTCAATATACAAATTTTATTACCATTTAAGAGTCGATCTAGTGGTCTATGGTTGCTGTTAAATTAGTTGGTGTAAAAATAGTATCTTTACCACATCACCGCAAAGGCGATGTAATGGTACGATGTTGGCGTTGAAAACATAAAGTCCCGGGTTCAATTTACTGGTCATCAAAGATAAATGTTTTTAATTTATAATGAAAACAACTTTGCCCAGGTTCAGATAAGTACTGGCGATAGGCCGTATTATATCACATTGTGAACTTTTAGTGACCGGTAAATTGAACCCGGGACTTCATGTTTTCAACGCCAACATCTTACCAATACATCGCATCTGTAACGCCTTTCTAGGTATTATTTTTAAAGATCTTACAAAAAACAACAATACCATTTTAATTTTAGTCATGAAATGACACAATATGCTGATTCAACATCCAAATTCATCATTAGATAATTGCAATTGTATTCTAATGTACGAAATATTCCACACACACCTTCACTGTTGGAGGACATACACCTGGTGTTATTTGACATTTTATAACTCCATCTAATACTCTAATATTATCCTGTCAATATAAATTACAACGCCGCTTGTACAATTACAACGCTTCGAAGCCTAAAGGTGTATTGAGATTGCCTATTGTTACATTCTATTTCAACTATATTACCAAGGTCAGAAGCTTTGTGATCGGACAATACTGATTTCACCGACTACTTTAAAGAAGCAGGAGTTATTACCAAAAAAACATAAAAATAAATAAAAAAAGAGCATCTTCAAGAACATATTCTCGAAGATTTAGGCAGATGTACAACTAGGTCAATAGCCGAAGATACTTAGTTTGTTGTTGAAAGGTGGCAAACCTATTGGCAACCGTGCCTGGTTAACGTTGTTTTTTATAAGAAAATTAAAGGAACTCAGGTTGAGTTGTCTAACGCGGGAATCGAGCCCAAGACAATATGTACTCAAAGCCAACACGGGATCACTAGACCACAGATAATGTAAAAATAATGGGTTGGATTTGATGTAGGATTAAATTATACGTATGCAGGTGCTAGTTTGTATACTTTTAATCAAATTTCGATTGCTAAAAATTTGACATGTGGTAGAGAGCAAAAAACATTCAATACCTTAACATTGCTATGTTATAATTTAATAGTAATTAAAATGGCTAAAACCGACGTCAGTTTTTAAATGTAACTACATGAGAAGCACCAGCTCATAAATAAAAAAAAAGTCAAATCAAAGTTCATTTATCTAGCAAACAGGTGTACATGTAGCAAATTTCTTTGTGTTTTTTATGTGTTGCCTCAGACACATAAAAACACAGAGAAATTGAAAATCTGTTTTTCGAAATCAAAGAATCATACCAACAGAAAAAAATGTAAAATGCATCCAAAGTTAATCTCTTAGCACAAGAGAAACAAACAATTCATACAAAGCTCAAGTACTTTGTGAAAAGACAAGTTTTTCATGGCGGAAGTTTGTCGTTTCTCACGGGACAGGCGATTGACAAAGAACGTCGTGTGGACAGAAGGGAATTTTTATTTGTACATTCACTAGTCTCGGGTACGCATAACAATATCGGTGAAGACTTTGACATAATAGTTTATGGGCTGTATGCACCGCTAGAGTTGTTTGATTCTTCATTGAACATTTTCTAGATGGTATTTTATTTTACAATGGCAGCCACGTCCATGCTCTTTATTCGGGTGGAAAAACGTCTATGTTATTACACATATAAACCTTCCTTTTAAATCACTCTCTATTTGAGAAAACCGCATGAAAACCCGTTTTTCAAGATGTAAGCATACATAGGGAAAGTCAGCGAAAAGCGAATAAGTTTTTTTTTTAATGGCTAATTTGTTTTTAACCGCGAAGTTTTTACAACTTCACCGGGCTTTGTGGGCCGAGCAGAGTGCTCAGCCCGAGACATCATTATTTAAATGGATTGGACTGTTCCCTACAACGCCAGCAACTAGGGCTGTCTCCCGAGAGACCGTACCTCGACTTAGTGCTGCGTTCTGGTTACCGGGTGGACTTGATGGAGGAGTAGTGGCGTTAGGCGCCGGGCGCAAGAGATGTCTTCGACGCCGAGACCGGCGGCGAAGTAGCGAATAAGTAAATTAATATCCCTGGACATATTAGGTACACAAATTGAATCTAATCCCAAAGTAAGCAAATTATATGCTTGTATTATGGGTGTTAGTCAACGATACTAATAATACTGCTAATACATACATACATTACATATCTTCACCCCAAGTTCGTTACGAAGTAAGAAGAGATTATAGATTGGCAATGTCATGATCGTTGCAGATCTGGCTAGTTTCCTTCACACTCATTACTCTTTGCATACAAACACGCCGGTTTCGGAGACTTTTGACATCATCCGCCAATGAAGCCCGAGCGATCTTAACATGGAGTGTCATAGATGCCAATAAAAAACTAGGTTCTTGTTACCCGTTCCTGTCAACTTAGCGTAAGTGCTCACCATTGTCGTGTTCAATGCTCGAACAAATAATTGCTGGTGGACTTGCATAGTCTGAGTTTACAGCTGCAAGCTTCTGAATTACTGTGGTGTCCTTAGACGAATGTCTCTTATCATTTGTATCAGAATAGTTGCCTGTTTCTCCGCATTTTCATAAAAAAAACGTGGAATTTATTTGCCTCTGTTTTAGAGATTTGGGTATTAGACTTGAGCTCATGAGGTCTCGGGCTCGCTCCTCAGGTCCAACCTGAACAACAAAACGAGAATGTGGTTTTTATAATTTCCAAAAAAAAACGTTTCTCGTGATCGGATAGGATATGTCTCTAATGATGTGTTGCCACTTATCGTATTGTTGAACTTAGGATCGTCGGCAAGTTGTGAGTGTCGTGGTTGTGCCTCTGCCTACCTCTCCGAGGATGTGGACATAAAAATACTTTAAAACTTCATTTTATGTGTATCTACGTATTTGTGCGTATAATATTTGTGTTAGCTACAAAGGGAATGGTACAGACACGCACATTGTGTTTGTAGAAGTTGATCAGATACACCGCACTGCCAATTAGGAACAAAACAATGTTAACAACGCTGGTAGCGCCTACGTTTCGTTGCTATCGGACATCTTATTCGATCAAACTCACATGCAAATATCACTAATAGACAGTGGAGTGACATTTGAATGACTGTTGAGTGACTATTGTGGAGTAGCATCTACTGTATAGGATAGGACCTCGTTGGTGGGTATTATCAAGGGATCGATGAGATACGTTTATGTAAAATTTTAAGGGCACAGCCACAAGCTCTCTGTGTAATTTGTAGTCTATGATTTATCCCCACCAACAGTCAGAACGAGAAAATCGACGGAATATATACGGCGGAATATATATAGAATATATCGACAGAATAGGAACTGCTAGGTAAATTCTTCGGCAGAACGAATGAGTGAATAATTTTTTTTATTCAAAGTAAGTATTAAATACATCTCTGCTTGATTTGAACGATTTCTGACGACTACGAGAGATTTACATTTATTCAACTTTGATAGAGGATTCATTTGAATACCTACTCCAAATGTTTTCCAACTTGTTAGAAACGAGCGTTTGATCCTTTTTTACTAACACCGTGATGAAAACATCGTAGGTGGTAGAGTTTTGCGATGACACTATTGGATTCGTACCACGGCCATGACTGTTCCTTCTGTCATGAAGTCAATTCTCGTCATTTACGTAATCCCGTGTCTATAGCATTGGCAGGGTAGACGATAAACCTACTCACACTTAACTACTCATTCTTAACACCCTAGGTTCTGGCGAGCAAAGAACATACATGTATCCCTTATAGTATCTTTGGTCTATATATGCGTCGCATTTACGGTCAGAAAAAGCGTATGCTTATCCTGCAATAATAAAGGCATAACTCAGAACAGTGCGATGTGTCCGAACCCTAAGGACTCACTAGAACAAAGAGTATGCCTAGACATCGTAGAGATCAACAATACTGGTCTATAATACCTACGTACGTCATATAATTAAAGATGTCAATGTCAAGTATTGAACTTCAATGCGAGTTGCGTCCGCGCAGCCTTTGTTAGGGTTTATGTATGTTATTGTTGTTATTATAACATCATTGGAATATGAAATGAGCTAACTGAGTACGTGCCTTGTTGCCCCATAAATTTGACCCTTGGCTCGATCGTTCTAGATTAGAATTATTACTTAAGGGCATTCAATATTTTCACATATTTTTTGAGTGATATGAAAACGAGTATTTTAAATTATTGATGAAAGTGGTAAATTTAATAAATGGTTAAATATTATCTAGTTGTCAACGCATCTGTCATACTCCTGATGTTGCGGATGTCCGTGGGCGGCGGTGACCACTTTTCATCAGATGACCCACTTACTCGTTTGCCTCCTTTTGTATATAATAAAAAAATTATGTGATCCTTCTACCAAACAAAAAACAAGCATTGGCCGAACCGTTTGCGTGTGATGCGACGACCAAGAGTAATAAGGATTCATTTTTAAACATAAGAAGACGAGATTAGATAAATTTGTCAACCTAAGCATGCTATGAGGTATCAGTGCAGTTAGGCAAAAGAGCTATACTCGTATGTAAAGGTATAAAGTTCTTTATATCACGGGATGAAATAGTTTTTTAATGTTACAAGTTCCCAAACAAGCAGGATGTTTTTTGGATGGTAAGAGACAACCGTCGCCCACAGAATGCTACTGGTGCATCACCATCTTAAGGTCAGGATCTTAAGCCTCATCTGCAAATTAACTGATTAACACATTCTTCAGTACGTAACTTAAAAATTACGAGCATACGGAGGTCGCTATCAGCAGCTAGTGTATTCGAGAATGTGGAAAAAGTTATTAAGATACGAGTCGCCGTTGATGAATATCCGTTAATATTCAAATATTTTTAACTGCGCTTGCAAAACCGTTAATGTTTAAAAGTTGTTATAAAGACCATTAGTAAATTGCAAAACAACACTTAGGCAGACATCCTTAGCGGTAACAGAGATATTATTTAACACTGAGTATGATATGATAACTGGTCGAAATGATTAACATAGATACATTAGCGAGGCTCACCTTAGATTTTTTTCTGGAATAGAGCCTTTACCACGAGTTGCTATAGATTACGTTCAGTAATGTATATAAACCTACACCACTTTTATTCTGAAAATTTGCACGGAAATTGCACGGAGACGGTAACGGATGGTGAACGGAGACGCTAGCGAGTACGGTGCCGTAAACTCGTGGTAAGGGGGATTGGTTTGATGAAGTGTATTTCTGGGTACTTATGTATTACTTTCAATAACTGTCATTATAACACTAGCATGTAATTTCTTTACTTTTACCTAATAATCCGGATCCCTTGTGAAGAATAAAAAATATACCATAATCTGGTGGCTCTTAAGATGCGTCCCTAGGTCAAATCAGACATTACCAAAAAGGCGTCTTGTAGTAGAGTGCTGTGCTGTACAGCAACTTGCATGGGTACAGCAGTCCAACTATTCCTGTCACCATGATGACGTGTTTGGCATAGTCAAATTCCTATGCGGAGACAAGGGTATCCGGTAGATTTACATATTAAATCTAAGACCCTGGCTATAAGACATCGCCGCATATAATATGTTGATCTCTCTCTTATCATCAGGAGAGTCATGTGCTTTGTCGCTGTCTTATCATGTTGAGAAAATTGGGATTAGATCAACGCGTGCTATTTGTTGGAAGGGAGTTCTTCAATGTCATTATATGCTGCTCGATACCTTCCTTTACACTTTATCTTCTATCAATCATTCCGTTCTGTTTTATGCTTATTATTCAGCACCAGTTACGTGAGATAGAGTTATAGCGCCTCTGTGATCTAGCGGTCCAGTGTTGGACTTATCTTCCCGGGTGTGGCACTAAAAAGAATGTGTTTGCTCGTGTATTCCCTGACTGTACATCTCTCTACTTGTTCGGGGATACGGGTTTGAAGATACTTTTTTCTAGATTTAGTGCTATCTACAATATATAATGACGATGGCTTATGGCCAGGAGTTTCTAATTGTCACTCAGGACATAGTTCGGCGAGCACAAAGCTGAAACTTTCTCCAATTACGCTCCTCGGATCCATTCTGTTCACTTTTGGTTAGATTTGTCATGGATAGTCCCTATTAGCTGTTCACAGAACATGATTTAGAGCACCAAAACACCATTGAATGGAATGGGGCTCGCAAAGTCTTAGTCACTACAAAATGTTTTGAATAATGGTAAATTGGAGGCAGCTGGTAACATTTGCGCTGGTTTTGGGAAAGCTTAAAAGGTAGTTTAGATCGCCTTTTCTACAAACTCCAGAGCTATTTGAATTTAAGTATTCGGCATAGCCTCTTTTTTCTTAGAGATTTGAATGTGGGCATGGACAAATTAAATATTTTTGCGTGAAATTTAAACTATAACATAAATACGTAGAACTACGCCACCAACCACCTGATTAAGTTGCAATGGCGGTATCTTGCTTAAAAAAGGTAGTAAAACGGATTATAAGATTCTACTAGTGAAGGCAGCGTAGCCAGGTAGTGGAATGCTGTGCAGCAGCTCGGGCAGATTGGTGCTACCGGTGCCAATTCCTGCCGCTATAACATTAACTATGATTTGTCCAAGCTAAAGTTTCCTCTGACCAGCAGGAGCTACCTACTTGTTCCCCATCATAAAACAGAAAATATGGCCATGCTTTTGGTTTATCTTTACATAGAATATAATATCGAAACGCGAAGTATGAAAAAGTGCCTAAGGAATTCACACCGTTTATATCGTATTATACTGTGGATTGGTGCCCGGTTGGCGATAGGTTTGACGCATGTCACATAAGCGATTTTGTATCTTCCTCTAGCTGTAGCTGCCTTGGTTGCGTCTCTGCTTACCTCTTCGGGGATAGTTGCTTGAAGTTGCTACGTGAAAGTCGGTTTGAAGCATCGATTGTACATCGTAATTAAAGTATGTTTGCTACATAATTTGTCATTCTGACAAACCTCATGTCGATATTATGACCTTCTTCATTCATCTATCTCATTTCAGCGTAACAAAAGGGTTTTGATTGATCAATTCTTGTAATTGTTACGTGTAATTAACGCGTAGTTACGTAGTGACCTCTCTCGTCTATGATCTTTGTTGGTTGGTCATAATAATTGCGTATGGATAAGAATTTGGTAGGTCAATGTCACCCGAACGGTTGCCAAACGTGAGCGATAGCTTTGTTATGATAGCGATAAACTATTGTTTGATAATCTAGAATGTTCTATTTAATTTGTAATTATGTGAGCAACTCGACATCTCCTATTATTTATTATAATTGCTGCATTGTTTTAGTGTCGTAAAGTTTGTGACGTCCCTTTGTTTTGATCGCAAGTTTGAGGACGTTTTTTGTGGTACGAGATGGGTGCAAGATTGTCGAGTTTGCCGTTAGTTTTTACTTTTTTCTCATTGGACTAAGTGTGTGCCAACAAGAACACAGCTCTTCTGATGGTAAAAGACGACCGTGACTTATAAACACCGTAGATGTTATAGGTGCCTTATTGTGTTCTGACCGGGGTGTTAGGCCTAGTATGCAAGTCTTCCGGCTACTCTGCACACCGGATCAGAATATGTCACTTTCAATATGGCGGCAAAAAAAGGTGAGGCGATGTGTTTGCACCTAGTTGGTCAAGTTGCTGTACGTATTCGACTACCAGTTGTCTTCTTGGTAATAAATGACCCATTCTACCTATGCTCGAATCATACAAACTGTCAGGCAGGAAGCAGATGGTCTTTTCTACGGGGTCACAAGTCTACTTATGACTAACTTTAATAACCTATCTACAGATAGAAATAGGTTTACTAGAAATGTGTTGCTAAGATACATTTTTATTGATTGTTTAAATAACAGTGGCTGTCTGGTTACTAATCTAATTACCGCGACATACATCCGAAATTCCTTTACGGAATCCCGTTTTGAAGTTTCGAAACAAAATGGCAACCCAAACCAAACCACTCGAATTCCCCAAGGAAAATTTTCGAATTTTGTATGGCGGGCCATGGTAGCCCTATCTCTTATCTTAGATAGACTTTAAATTGGTCGTTAATGATTTATTTAAACAATCACTGCAATTTTATTTTTATCTTTGAAGTCTTATAAAATTAAAAAAATACATCAATTGCTAAAGTCAACCAGGTAAATACAATAAATAAAATGGCATTTTATTTTTTCTGATTATTTATTTTATTTATGCATTTTTAATAATAGTATGTGAGTAAAAACAATGGCTTTAGCTAGTGTTTTATTATATTTGGTTTGAATGCTAATACCAAATAAAGTATGCACTATGCATATGCGTGCTCATAGAGTATGACTGAATATATTTATATAATTAATGTATATGTTTGATGACCAATGTATACACATAAACAAGTTTTTTGTTTACGTTCGGCAGTTCTCACGTAAGAATGTGAATATGACGACCTCTTCAACTACTTTAAAAAAAGGAGGTTTTTAATTAGACAATATTTTTAAACCTCGATACTGTAATTGTATTTAGTATGGCTATGTCTTGTGTGTGTCTGTGACCTCGTTACTCCTAAACGAACTGACCGATTTCTATGCGGATTCTTTTGTTTGGAGTCTTTTTGAAAATTTTAGTCGCAATCGACACCGAAACCGAACTTTTGGCATACTCTCGATTTCGGCCGAAACCGAAACCGGTACTTACCTAAACTTGTTACAATTTTCTATCGATACTTAAATCTTGTGTATCTACTTTTGGCCCTATTTTTAGTCGTACCTACGTAGAGCCAGTAACATAGGTAACTAGTTATAAAGTACGGCGGTAACATGATTTATTATTTTTTTATTTAGTAAGTGCCTATCTATACATAAAAAAGAACGTCGTGTTAGTTTGTTACACATATACACTTTTAACTGCGAGGAAACGAGGAAAAACAAAATTTTATTTTTTTCCATACAAATTCAACGGGTGTAACGAACTTCGCCGGAACAACTAGTTTAATATATATTGTGTAGAAAAATTTCGGTATTTTTTTGGCCGAAACCGAAACGGAAACGGAAACTGAAACTTTCGGTCGCTCCCTAAACAAAATACTCATTTATTCCATAAGCTGACGATAGGGTCTTTACATTCCTACACAGTTATGACAATATCAATATCATTATGTATCTGACTTGTTTTTCCGTGTGTGGTAATTATGTAAAACAAGTTCGTTTCATTTCTTATGTTTGTTCATCATTGTATGATTATGTTGGCACGATATCAAACAGCTAGTATACTTGTGAATCACACTAATAACAATAAAATACATGTAAATACGATGTACAACAGTGTTCTTTATCATCAAGTATTATAGTATAGTAGGTATTGTCCATGACTTCAACCACAAGGATATTAGTTTGAGTTGCATATTCTTGTACTTATAAATATAATAGATAAGTGACTGACTTGCTGACTGACTGACAGAATCGTTTAATGTCAACCAAGGTCGCCCCGGGTACGTACATCCATCCACATTTACCTCACATGGTATTAATCTGCTTTAGCAAATTTTCATGTCATTCTTTCCATATTCTTCTTTCTTTCAGCGGAACATGCCCTTTTTTATTCTAACACCAACATACTCTTTGAATCACAACTCTTTGTTTTAAACGTATAAACCCGTCAAACCAAAACACAATAGTAATTGTCTCATTAACATTTGCTACTAAAATATTTTAAAATTTTACCGGAATATAAAAATCTTGTTTTTATACCAAGGAATGCGTGTGGTCTATAACATAAATTACTTTTGGCCATTAACCGTGGGAATTGGGCACATTAATAGAAAACTAGTTACATTGGTATTAATTCAGACGTTATTCTTAATGGAAACTACACAGATCGATGTCAGTGGGACGAGATGTTTGCACTTAGATACATGCGAAATTCGGTGTGGTGAGGGAATACCGTTATTTATAACGATATCAAACAAACAGACTGGGTAGGGAGTGCAATCCCGCAGGAAATTATCAATCCCGGTGTTTACGGGATTGGGCACCTTCAATCCCGCCGGATTCGGGTATTTGTTAGATCCAGTATGATAAATAAATCTTTGTATATAATTTATAACGCATGAAGGGACTTGTTTTTTTTTTTAATAGTTAAATATTTTTTTAAATGATAAAAGTAGGAAACTCAACATTATTATTTTGAAATTAAAATTGACAAAAGTAGGAAAAAATTTAAAAAAAAAAATACCAATCTGGAGCAGATCTTATATAATACGTATCTCAATTATTTAAGAAACTTCATAGGTTGTAATATAGAAATTGAAAGGTTTCTAGGTGGTTAGAGAGCACCCTCCCATGTGATTTTTAAATGAGAAAACACTTGTACTGTTTTACGTCTAACTTGTAACTTATCGTTATTTAAATAACATACCGGTTTCACATTTTTACAGCGTCAACAGGGCTAAAACTCAATTACTAAACGATATTTCTTGTGCGTTACTTTCTTATGGCCTAATCTACAAGCATGTTCTTTCTCATTTTGATACCAACACTTTCTTTCAATGCCACTCTTTCTCGGATCTCACTGCTACGAATATAAAATGTGTAAACAAATTACTACTATTAACCAAACCCCAAAGTGGGCAAGTTATATGCCGTGAAGTGGGTGAAAAACGACACAAAGACTTAGAAATGCACATATTAATAAATCTAGAAATACAACAGACGTCTATGTTCTTCAAAGAAATATTTGTCACCGTTGGAAATCCCGTCAAAGATCGGCGTAGGTTTACATGCTCGCATAACCCTCGACCAACGCTTCGGTGATTATATCACATCACATTGCTTTGATGACTTTGCCCTTTCGTTTATTTTTTTCTGTAGTTAATTAATAACTCTATGGTATAGCGGTCCGGTAATGGGCTTGACTTCATGGGGTCCCCGGGTTCGATTCCCGGGTCCCAAGCAACAATAAGAAAGTGTGTTTTTTTCAATTTTTTAATGAAAACATTATTGCCTGGGATTGGATATATGCCCGGTTGGCGATAGGTTTGCTATCTGACACATGTGAGTCTTAAAATAATAATTTCGTAGTCGTAGGTTGTTCTTCTGCTTACCTCTCTGAGGCGGTATGAAGTTCTTTATTTTGAAGTGTCAAGTCATTAAAGAAATTAATCATAACCGTCGTGTTTGTATGAAAATTAAGAGTAATGAATGTGGAGGACGCCAGGTGAGTTTGTAAGTATTTTGACACTTGGCTCTCGAGATTCTCTGCCTACTTCACAAGGGAGTTGGCGTGTATATACGTATGTATGTATGTATGTATTACTTTCCGTATTTTGGTCTTGTTTGAGAGCGGAGAAAAAACTCTCGTATAAGCAGAAAATTTGAATTTTAAGATGAAGTTTTTGATTCATCTTTCGATTTTTATTATATTTGCAATTAATTTGCGGTCCAGACTGATGCGAACCAATGGGAACAACCATTGTTGACATCAATCTCAAATCCCTGTTCCACTTTTTATAACTCCGGTAAACAATATGTTTTCTTTTAAATATAATCGAGTATTCGTATTTTATTAATATAAACTTAAAAAAAATGTGTTTGTTTGCCTGGAATTCACGATGTTCCTACCTCCTGGACTATTCGTGATGAAACTTAGCATACGGATAGAATGTCACTTGAACACACAAATAAGTACCTACTAGATGATTTGTAATTAAATTGTAGGATTTGTTGTTTACATATTTGTAGAAATATGAAACTAATAACCATTTCCTTGTATTATTACTAACATTTTATTTTTACTCATTTTGTTATTATTATAATTTACTGTTTCTTTGCAAAGAATGTATAAGTATATTATAGTATCCGTGATCTGAAGTGGGGCCTGGTGATCTGCTCGCACAGGGTATCCTAGTTGCAGACACCAGTCTCTTACTATGTTATTTGGTTTTAAATATAGATTCTGTTAAACCATTTGTAAGAGAAATAAATTATTTTTGATTTGATTTTGATTAAATTCAATAATAACTCTAAAGTGAGAGCAGGGCCGGCGCTAGCTTTTTGTGGTAAAACACTCGGTCGGCTTGGCTTTTTGATTTTTAATTGCATTTCACCACCTCTTGTTACCTGACACTTAGAACGACAGCTACTCTATCTCAATTTTATTGTGTTAGCTCTCGAAATCACAAGTGAAATTTAGCAACATAAAACAACAAAAATTAAGCCTCTTTAAAAAAAACTTATTTTGCAGTTGGTTAAATATATGTTGAAATAATCTAAACAATAGCCATCAGATAATAAGACGCAATAAAACTAACGGCTACGAATAAAGGTCACTAGTTTCCTAACAGGTGAGTCATAAGTTTGTCGTATTTTATAAGACAGGTATTTTAATGCTACTTATTTGGTCCTAAGCTATAACTGGAAATGATCTTTATATCTGAGGTATATTGATATTTAAAAAATCGTAGAAAACCTGTAATCGGTCCACAAGTTTTGCAACGAATCCTAAATCGTAGTAAAATAATATAAAAGGCGAAGTATTATTCATAGACAATGATTAGCTGTGCAAAACTGGTTAGTCGTTTAGAACTGACGGCAGATATAAATTATTTATTAATTAACATCGCTTATATTATAACTGTAAAAGTCTATATATTTGTACGATGTTCCCAATTTATATCAACACAGTTGAACCGATTTGAATTAACTTTAGCATACGAATAGATTAGCCTTTGGAGAAGGTAAGGATGGTATTTTTGCTCACTAAGTAAACAAATTTTGTCAACAAAAGGAATAGAAAAAAAAACATTACATTTTTAGTGCTGTCAGATTAGTCTGTATAAGACATTTTTACAGATGTTTTATCTATTTCCAAGGAATAAAACGTTGATTAAAAACGTCACAATTTGACATGTCCGGACTAATCTGACATTTCTAAAATGTTCCATTTCTTTTGCTTTTGTTTCATTTGAAAAAGATAGCATGCATTGAAATTATGTTTAGTTTATGCACAGCAGAATCATAACCATTAAGCTACTTTTTAAGCAAACATCTCAACGGCTCCCACAGCAATGCTAAATACATTTATTGCTCAGATGAACCAGCGGGCAACTGCTGGTAAATTGTGTTTCTATTTATTATTAAACTATTGAATTTGTTAACCCAACTAGACCAGAGGTTCCCAAATATTTAGAACAGAACACCTGCTAAGTAACTTTTATTGTATGGAACCTCATATCAAATGATTACTGAAACACACTGTGATACAAAAAAAAAATACTAACTGTTGAAGGTGACATTTCCCGTGTGTAAAGATTATTTATATTTAGTTTACTACAAATCTAAAGCGGAGAGAAAAACTATCCCGTCCTATACGTTATACCAAAAAACAGATATTTACTTAATTTGTATAAAATCGGTTTAGTCTTTTCGAGGCTTATCCCCAACCGTATTATATAATTTTTTCTAGATTCGAGATTTTTATTCGAAGATTATAAAAGAGAAGATATGAGATATAGATATTGAAATTTAAACTTTTTATTTTTAAAGTTAGCTATTAACGGTAACGAGATAAAAAATCGGATCTTCGAAGGCCCAACAGGTTATTTTTATGATATTGGAAGGCAAACAAGCAGACGGATCTCCTGATGGTAAGAAATTTACGCCGCCTAAAGACACCACCAAAAGTGGTAATGGTGCGTTGCCAACCTGAGGTCGGGATGTTAGGCCTCGAGCAAAAGTACGTTTACCGGCTACCTTACGCTCCAAACCGGAACACGTCATGACGTTATGGCGGCAGGAATAGGTAAGGCGGTGGCACCAATCCGGGCGAGTCGCTGTGAAACTCCACCACCTAGTAGTATGTCACGGTCTTAGTGACGGTAAGCCTATGTTCGCCTTTTACGAGCTGCCTGGCAGGAAGGCAGATGGTCTATTCTGCTAACGAGCCCGGACCAACACGGGAGTTTCGACATTCGAGATACCCACTTTAGGAACCACTGGCCTAGGCGGTTTATTTAACGGATATTTACGTTGTCGGCGTTCGTAAATCACTGTTTTGCGTACAATATCGAAGAACCAAGCCAAAGTATTTGCCTTCAAACGTTATTTAATAGTTGTCACGAGTAATAAGTCCCCTTTGAAAATGTCCCGATTGAAACTTCGCTTACCTATTCATAATAAATAATATCGTGACTTCGTGTTTACTTGTTTTCTTGTGCCAGAGAAAGGGATACATGTTTGAAGTTTCAACATGCAGTCTTAGCGGGGATCAAGGGTTTTGTTTGCTAGGGTAATGTGCTGTTGGTTTTATTCATTTGGTTCTTAAGTTTATTTGTCTTAAATAGTATGTTGTGCGTATATGTAAAATAGGTTTATATATTAATGTCAGTGCTCGCCACGGTTGTGTTCCATGCTGAAGATTAGGGTAGTCGGTAAAATAGCAAAAGTGGCTTAAGATAATGACGCCAGTAAGTAACATCTAACGTGTCTAAGGAGGTTTGTCTCTTATCTTAAAGAGAGACGACTGTCATATTAAAGCTTAAAAAACAATAATTAAAAAATAAAAAAAACCCCGCCTGCAAAATACATTGTCCTTGTGTTGGTTTGGGACCGCTAAGCAGGATAGATCCTCTGCCTTTCTGCCAGGCAGCAGCAGCAGGCGAGCATTGGTTAAATAGGCTATCACTAACCATCACTAAAGACCACAGGTGGTAGAATAGTGAGCAGTAACTTGCCCGGGTAAGAAACCACCGTCTTACTAATTCCTTCTACTAATTTCCAATCCCGACCAACATTTTTTTATTAGAAAATTGGAAAAATCCAATTCTCTTTTTGTTGACCGACCCGGGATTCGAACCCGGGACCTCATGCAGTCAAGTCCAACACCCGGACCGCTAGACCACAGAGGCGATAAACATAGTATAGTACAAATATTTTTAAGGTCTTTTTACAAGTTTTTATTTGATACCTTTAGCGCTATGGTTTGATAGAATTAATTATCCCGCCTCCCTTTTAAATTTTCTTTCGCCATTTTGAAAATTTGTATAGCCTATGTCACTACCACATTTCTGACGTATCCAACAACTCATATGTCAAAAAACCGTCCAAAAGTGTGGGCGTGCTATACATACGCTCAAAACACGTTACATTAGAAGGATCTAAAGCAGTCGGGTAAAAAATATTACTTGTTAATTGTTTTTGATTACCGACTAATTGTATTAATATGCTAATTAATACAGAAATGTTCTCACATAGTGCATACGAAAATGCACTACAAAACTGTGCCATTTAATTCGAAGTAACAAGTTTTAGTGAACAAGCCAAAGAACGTTTTGAAAGCCAATTCGCACCATGTTCTCACAGTAACGGGTCGTTTGCTGAATATAAATTCACCAATTAGTGCCTTACAGCAACCGAGACGACCGTTTGTCTGGCATCGTCTTTGGCGCGTTTGAATATGATCACGACCAACGGTTTTGATGATTGAACCGGTCTGTGAATCATCGCTTAGGTGCGGCGTGGTCAAAATCTAGACACCCGAAATATTTGCTCATTTTTATACGCGGTGACGGATGGTTGTTTGCGGGATGACAAATACTTGACGGTCGGTCAAGTGATGGACCGTGTTTGATTATTTGTGACAGTAAGTCATAGGGACCTATTGCCTAGTATGTTTGGGTTTACAAATACGGTGATATAATATCTCACCTGACGCTACGTGCAACGTTTTGAAATTTGGAGCAAGTTTTTGAATTACTTTTTTTATTTAACTCGATTATCGTCCAAGATTGCTGAATCGATTTCGGAGATGAAATTTGTCATGTTCGAAACTTGTTAAAATGCCGAGTACATGCATTTAGGTGATTTTTTTTAATCGATACGTTAATGTAATGAACCTCTCCACCTGATAAAAAGTGTAAAACGAAGTACTAATTCACTCTTCCTTGAAGACACTCAAACATTTCGTTTGAGTACACCTCCCGTTTAAATAATGTAATCGCCTCAATGGTCTAGACACAAGCGTATAACTTACTCATTTTGGGCTTAAATAAGTTAGTATAATTTGTCCTAAATTAATAATTTATTATTAACTAGCTGTTTCTCCGCGCCTTCATCAATGGAATAGTTACGATTTTCATACAGTATTTCATACCCTAACTTTGTCCTTTTGGGGTTGATTTTTAAAAAAATATGTATGTTTGAACTCGGATATGATTATGTATTATATACATATCAAATTTAATCAAAATCTGACAGACAGACTTTCGTATTTGTAATAATAAGTATGGATTTAATGCCGTTGGTAGTTTCTTAATATAACAATGAGCAGATAAGTGTTCTTCACATTTACACTTTTTAAACTCTGCTATTTGTGTTACGCTCAAGCTAAAGTATTGTGGTTTTATTTAATTGTTTTGCAACACTGCCAACTTGTATCGCAAATAATGCATAGCGAAAACATTTCCAAACCCCATTTGAGGAATTTTGCCAAGAGTTTTGTATGAGACAATGGCAATAACCCGTACTGTCTAGAAATCTTACTTTAAAGTATTGGTATTATCCGGGAACATTGAATAAAAGGAAACGTCAAAATCGTGAACAATACGAACGCGCCTGGCAGTTGTAATAAAAATGTATTCATTGCGTTCAGTTTTTTTTGTATTTTTGCTGATAACAATGCAGTGCCCCAGTTGTTTTTGCTGCGAATGCTCTTTTCTCGTCCCGGTTGTTCTAGTAAACATAGATAAAATATTATATTTGCTCCAAATTTTTGTTAGCATTTTTTATTTGAGCATTACATGTTAGCATTTTTTTGTTAGAAGGAAAGCCATCAGAGCATAGGCACAGACATCATACCGCATACGATACCGCGGTACCATCTTTGGTAACACCGAAACTCGTGTTCATATTTTTCTTCATTTCGGTTATTTTTTATATCACTATCGGTGAATTTCGTTCCGTCCGAAATTGACATCTAATAAAAGTTTGTAAATTATTGAATTTTTTTTTAATTTTTTTTTCTTTTTATCCATACTTGGGCTTCTACAAATGTTTGTGAACCAAAATTAGCTATATACATCTGCTGGATGTGTTTTCGAGTCTTAGCGAGACAAACATTTCGTTTTCATTTAAATATTCAAATGAAATGGATGTAACCGGCTATTATGCCCTCCAAAACCTCAACACCAGAGTTGCTAGATGTGAACATTGACGTTATGTAAACAGAAATTGGTTATGTATCTTAACGCCCATATCCCCAAAGAAGTAGGCGTATGCACAAATAGACTAGCCGAAGACACTAAGTCCCTCAATGTGATAGACAGGTGGCAAGCCTATCACCTACTGGGCACATATCCAATCCCGGGCAACATTATTTTTATTAGAAAATTGCAAATGCACATTTTTTATTTTCTTTGTTGCCCAAGCCGGGTACCTAACTGGAGACCTCAACAAGTAAATTTTGACGCCGACCCGCTAGACCACATAGGCGATAGAATTAAATATATTAGATAAATTGGTAAAGTGTTGATACCAATACGGGCGATCTGCTGCACAACACTCGACCACCTAAGACAACAGTCAGTAATTAGTTAAAAATGGTCATCATCATTTTGGCGTTTCCCACATTTATTTAAACGTTGTCACGGTTCTTACATTTAAACGTTATAACTCAGGATGGTCTATTAAGAAATATTATTATTTGATTTTTTTTGTTTGCTGACCCAGAACGAGAAGTGGTATAGACATCGCGAACACGATTAGCAGCTCCAGGCGTTAATTATGTGTGAACCTCACTGACTCACCGTCTGGCATCGTTCTCAATTCATTTGCATCTCCCACTTTTTTAACAATAAACTGTGTTTTTTGGTTACGCCTTAACAACAACGTTGAAGCTTACTTCGCATTAATTGGATGTGTATTAATTAATTTCGGTGTAATATTTGTTTTCTACGCTATTCTTTATACTTATAATGTTTCCTTTGTGTTTCAGGTAAGATAAGCATGCTCATAACTTCGAATAATAAAATTCATATGGTAAGTAAAAAAAACAGTATTTTTTATTTAAAACTAGCTGTTTACCAGAGATTTCTTTAGCATTTGATAGTGTCATACAAATTTGATATCCCGTTGCAGTCTTTTAGGGGTGGATTTAAAAAAAAACGTAGCCTGTAAAGCTCCAAAGCTTGAACTTTTAACTTTATACAATATACATATAAAATTTATTAAAATTAGTCCAGAGATTTAGCCTTTAAAGAAACAGTCTGATAGACATATGGACTTTCGCATTCATAATATTAGTATGATACATTGCGATTTTGCGCAATAAAATTATTGCATATCTAAAGCGTAAGACTATAAATTTGTCTAAAATAACAAAAGACGGTATGCCTGGAACAATGTGTGGTTATTATACCTTATCACTTGTAATGCTGAAAATCTTATCTAACTTGGATTTTAATAGTTTTTTTTATTTATGTGGAAACATGCGGATAAAAATTGGAATTTATGTTGCAAGATACAGAATCTCTCAGATTTTTTTAATATATTATTATAAAATACCTTCTAAATACAAAACCAGCGTTAAATAATAATTCACAAATACAGTCGCAAAATATAACCGGGTTCCTTTGTATCCATAATATAAACGCGATGATCGCTAATTAAAAAACTTAATTATATGTAATATACTTTATTATATAAACATTATTATATGCGATTAAGATAAGTAGCCACATCTAACAGACTGACCTTGTATATATAGATTATATAAGCGGCAGATAATACCGTTTTAACTGTTAATAATGAAAACCGTTTTTATGAATAATCAAAATGCTGCTATTTAAAGAAGCAATGTATGTCAGTTATTACTGCTTTGTTTATGAGGTGCAGAAACTGCCATTGTTCATATTTAAAATATCTGACCTTAGTTGCAAAGATGAGAATCGTGATTTTCCATAGCACTGGTAACATATAACTTTAGTATGTCAAATTTAAATGACTTACTCTAAATGCGTGAAATTGTTATTTTTAATAGCGAAGGTGGTTGTAGGTGTTGTATTTGTAGAGTCCAGTGATTGGTGAAGCAAGAGGTCGATAATGGAAACTACCAGTTCAGGTATTGTTAATTGGTAGATTATATTTAAAAAATGGCAACAAAAAAAAGTTGCGAAAGGGGAAGGGGAAATTAACAATATGTACAGAGTTGTTACGTAATTATTGAATTTCGTATATATATAATAAGTAAAAATTAGTAAATTTTTTGTACAGCTTTGTCCAGTTAAAGTACTTGAGGGATGTATGCAAAATCTCACTAAGTGAACTTGAGGAAGGAGCTCACCGCTTGATTCAAAATTCTAACATGACTTTCTATAACAAATTATGACTACTTTTCAATGATTTTGTTAAAACGGTTAACTTGATGTTAACTTCAACTTGCCTAATGGCAGATGCTGACGCCCATGCCAAAAACTAAATAAAAAACTATATGGATTGGAGCTTAAGGATCTTATCTTTCTTTTGAGTATCTTTTTTTTAAAACGCGACTTGTTTCAATAATTTGAATTGGTACATTCTAACTTTTTCCTTGATCTTTTCTTCATTTTAAATTTTTGAATGCCATAAGCTGTATGATATTTAATTTTGTCCTAAAAGTTTTGTTATAACTAACGAATTTACATTTAAATTCTTCCAAGTGTTCAATTAAAATTACATGCATTAAGTAAAATTTCTTACAAAATCTTGAGGAATGTCTCCGCAGTCCAGAGCTAATTTTAAACTCACGGAAATATGAGCATATAAAAGGGCATTGTTGCATATTTTCCGCTATCTTTCCCACGGTACAGTAACAATGTAATCCGTCATTATCTGAATTGAAACCGGGACAATGCTTAAGACAGTTCATTGAGCCAAGCCAGTTGACAATTTTGGCCAACTTAAGTAATGTAAAACTGTTTTCACTCGCGCCTGGTGATCCTAGAACTGTGATACTTATTAAAGCCTCATTTAATTATCATGAAATTAAACATTTTCAATTATCTCCACCATTTTTTTTTATTGAATCAGGCGTTACTTTGCGGAAATCCATTATAACAGATGTAAAATAAGCCTTTATTTTGCTAATTCCGCGTAAACGACACAAAATGTAACAAGCCTAACTGACGTTCCCACCACCCACCTCTGCGACCAGAACACGAATATAGGGAGAGCTCGGGAAACAATATAAATTGTCACGTTCTTTAAATGTGACAACTCTAGTTAAAGTTCCCACCTCCCACCTCCGCGACCAGATCACAAATAGAGTCCGAACACGGGAAACAAAACCACTTGTCACGTCCTTCGCCAACTTTGTCGAAGCACTCACCACAGAGAATACCAAATCGCACTCGACGTACGTTTCGCCTCTACACCGAGGCATCCACAGGAATTCGACCGTACCGTACAAACGACGACACACGAGACCTACTACACGAGGCTAGACTCGTGTAGTATCTCCACCATACCTATCCGTAATGTAGTTAAGAATCATCTCGATCGTGTCAAATTTTAACAAAAATCCGCATCGAAATCGGTCTATTTGTCAATGAGTTATGATGCCACAGATAGACACAAATACTCACACTCACACAGACATATCAAACTTATGGGGTGCAAAAATTTCTTTTTTTTCCGTCAGGGGTTAACAATTGCAATACATGAAACAAAAAGGTTTTTCTAATCCAATTGATTTTATTTTAATAGAAGCCATTGATGTTACTGATGCGTCGCTGTCTTAAGGCCACATGTTTAAGTTCACTGGCTATTCTACCCTCAGGCCTAGAACACGACAATTGCGAGCACATACGCTATGATGATAGCAAGAATAGTAAAGTGGTGGTGCGTACTACTGTGCCACTATCTTCGTGGACTGTCTTGCCTATTGTCTTGAATGGTGTTAAACACAATGCATATTATACCATAACTTATTGTATTAAGGTTGCATGTCACAACGAAACGTCTCGAGATGTTTTTCTTACATTTTTTTAGACAAATGCAATCGCTAAAAGGCTATTGTTGTTCTGTGAACAGTTTTTCCCGCGTATTTAATACGACCTTCCTATAATGTTTGTAATGGTAATGTACCAGTGATAATAACTTATTGTGTTTGTGTCTCTATTCTGTGGCAGTTATTTTTAATAAGTATCTTCATGCCCATATCCCTGAAGAAGTAGGCAGAGGTACAACCAAGGCACCCACGTCTAGCCGAAGACACTAAGTCCCACAATGTGATAGGTGGCAAGCCTATCG